>CAJPEX010000150.1:0-162644 GCA_905338405.1 Notodromas monacha | reverse complement strand
TCCTCCTCCTGAAATTTTTTATTTGTCAACTTTTTTGGAGCCTTTTTTCAGTTATTGATTATTTTTTTAATTGATTGACATTGCTTTCAGCGTATGCCCTTTGCTTCAAATTTATTGTAAGGCAGTAGACACCTTTCACTCATTCTTCCAAAAGGAAAAGGTTGATGGGGGAAGTGAAGAAATTTTTTTAAAAACAGAATTAAAATTCCAAAGAAGCTATTTTAATGATTAAGAGAGGCACAAAACCCAGATGTTGCTCTACATACCCACTTAGGATACAATATTATCAGTCAGGAGGATGTATCCCGAAATTTAAATGCCTGAAGACTAAAAAACAGTATTTCAAAAATAAGATGGACCAGACTTTGAATCAGGACATAAAGGTAACCTAAATCCTATTTATTTTTAAATTGTTTCAATAAAAACAATAAATTTAAATTGTTTTAAAAAATTCAGTGCTGAATCAAGTTCAATTCCATGGACCCCTGTAAACTTTTGAAATTTGTGGAGAATTTTATGCATGCAACCTTGATTAGCATCATAATTTTTCCTCTCAATTTTGAAAAAAAAGAGGAACCAGTCACTTGATTCAGTACATGTACATAAAAGCGTGGCAACAGAAATATAAAAGCATTTTGACTTTAGTGCACAGATCTTGAAAAGGATTTGATCGTCATAATACTCTTTGGTATACAGCTGGTCCCCACTTTACAAAAGACCCAAACAGAAAAGTGCAAATTTCAACATTTTTGAGGGTTAAATACTGTAGTCGCTCCCATTAAACATGAATAAAAAAATTTCCATGAAAAAATGAAGTTTTGAGTTGGAGCTTTAGAGATTCTAAAAAGATCAAGGAAAATTCTAAAGAAATGATGGTGCAGAATTTTTTTTTCCTTTTTCTTTCCTATGATGATTTGCAACTTTCAGAGATGTGGATGAATGATTGGTGGGTTTTTTGCAATGTTAAAAATCTACACTTTTTGGGTGCTTTGTACTGAGTAGAAAACAGCTTGCTTGCTTTTTTTTCAATGGTTTTGAAAAGATTTCTTTTTTTATCAGTGGGTAATAGCAGCAGTAGTAAAATAATCTGGCGCCCTGGCGCCGGAAACAGAGTCTATTTGTTAAATGAATGGGGGAGGATGCTGCTTCAAATTGAATCAGCTCTCCTCCCCTAAAACGGCTGCAATAAAAAAATTTCCTGTGCCTCCTTGTATTCAAAAAAATTCGACTTAGGGAGGTTTTCCATTGAACTATTTCGAGTTAGGGAGGTTTTTTAAACACTATTTCCTAAGGAATTGGAAGGGGACTGGGGAAAAATTCGACTTAGGGGGGTTTTCGACTTAGGGAGGTTGGACTGTACTTCCCACATCCAACATAGACTCAATGGTCCAAAAATTATTTGGGAGGCATATCGAGTATAATTCTTCCACTGTTACACCTACATTTCCAGGAAAGGTTCTTATCAGAGATAATTTATCTAATTGATTACTATTTGAATTAACTCCCTTGTCATCAGGAATTTCTTCAATTAATAATGAATTTGTCAATTTCAACACGAGAAATAGTATACAGACATATTTCTGGAAGGAACGCATTGCTCAACACCACTGTTAGCCAAGAACTGAATGCATTCAAGGTTGAAACTTGTTGAATATTATTTTGACTTCCTTCTCTTGGGAGAGGGAGTTCTCTTTCCTTCTTGTCTGAGTGGAGAGGGAATTACATTATCCAAGTCCAGACCAGACATAATTCTAGGTTTTACCTGTAAGCGTTTTAACTTCACCACAGGCTGGGGTTCTTTCTTTTTCTGTCTTTTGGTGATCATTTCCTTGGTGGCCTCTAGAGGGTCACGTATTCCTTCTGGCAACCTTGACTGTCTTGGCGTGCTAGCTGCTTCTGGTTGCGCCATCATAGTTTTGGTCATCATTGGTAATGTTTCCTCATCCATGGCCATGATGGTTTCATCTGCTGCCATTGTTTCAGGAGAGAGGAAACGACCTATTTCATCAGTCACATCAGAGAATAAATTAGTTAATCTTTCTCTGAGTGTGGGTGATCCTTGCTGTTTGATTATGGTTTTGTCAGGATTGTAAGGAGAGTGATATACAGATGATTTGCCAGAAGTGGCACTATTAGGTACATATTTAAATACTTCTGTTCTTGGAGCCTTGGAGGTGTTGCTGGGAAAAGAAGATCCTCCTGCTTGGGGTTCTGTATATAATCTCCTGATGTGTTCAAATCAGTTTTTGCCATCTCAGCTACAGACTCGTCTTCAGTTTCTGGTTACAGTGACATTGTTCTAGGTTTTGATGGTTTGGAGGCTGGAAACAATTTCTGCTCAACCAAAGAGAAATTGTCATTAACATCCACAATATTGATATCTTTTTCGTCAACCAAAGTTTGAGATGGAGCAGGAGAAATAAGCCTGATATTATTTGGCCTGACATAGCTGGTATGAACTACGTCAGTCCACTCGGGATGAGCATCGTCTTGAATCTGAATAACCACTTGGTTAATTACCTCCAACACAGTATATGGACCCTTGAACTTTGCACTCCACTTTTTTCCCATGTATGACAACAAGTGTTGTCTCAACCAAACCTTGTCTCCTTTCTCATACTGAGTTCCTTTTCTATGAACATTTAGTCTTTCCAAGTACGATGCTTGTCCTTTTCAAATGGCTGATTGCGCCTTGTTTCTTAGGGACTCTAATTCCTCTTTCTTAACATCATAATATTCTCTGATGCTTTGGAATTGACTTGCATCATTTGGGCTGGAAAGCCAGTTTCTTCTAGGCTTTATCCCGGTAACAATCTTGAAAGGTGAGGCTTGCAAAGCTTTGTGTTTTGTCAAATTATGTACCCACGCAGCAAGTTTCAATAATTTGTCCCACGTACTTTGGTTTTTGGGGTCAAGGTAAAGGGCAAAGTACTTGTGCAGCTCTCTATGTGCACGCTCATTCTGTCCATTCCCTTGTGGCCTATACGCGGTCGTTGTATTTGTGAGGGCTCCTAGAATGTTAGCCATTTCCCTGAAAATGTTACTAAGGAAGTTGGTCCCCCTATCAGTTAATATTCTTTTGGGGGCCCCAAATAAACAAACCCAATCAGTTAAAAATAATTTAGCTGTAGCCTGGGCAGTGGCTTTGCGCATTGGGGAGAAAACTATCCACCTGGACAGTCTATCTTGCATAACTAAAATATATCTATTCCCCCGTTGACTGTTGGGTACTGGCCCAACTACATGAATACTCACATCTTCAAAACATTGCTTTGGAATTCCCGTACTAAGATAAGGGATTCTATGCTAGTATGCCTTGGTCCTCTGGCATATTTCACAAGTTTTTATATAACCTGCAACATCTTGTTCTAAATTGGGCCAGGTGAACTCTTCCCTTGAGGAAAATACCAAGGGATTAAAAAATCGTTCATGTAGCCTGGATCAGACTATTCAATGAACCCTTTTTCAAAAATTCTTCAATGACAGTGACATAATTGTATACAGTAGAAACCACTCCATGATGATAACATACATATACAGTACATGGTACAATATAAGTTTAGTTCTTCCTTGTGGTAGATTGCACTTCCAAGAGAAACAGTAAGTTCGCACACTCCTCGAAATACCAACGGACACGGTGATGCGGACTTACCAGGAACACGGGAACAAAGTTTGGTCGGCGGCGAAGGCGGAGGAGTTGGATGGAACAAGGTCGGACTCTGCATCAGCAATAACGACACCGACACCGCCGGCACGGACGGCGAGAAAACCAGCGGACTCCGCGGGCTGTGGTCGCTGTGCACGTCCCCACGCAGCGGCGACGTTCTCGGCAGCTCCTGCCGTCGATGGAAATGGCGTCCCCGATCAGCGCTAGCCAAAGAAGACGATGATGAAGATGGCGAACTCCTGTCACAGGAATCCCAATGCAACGGCGCTTTGTCCTTGCGTTCCCCGTGCACCAGCGTCATTGCAAAAAACAAACAACACACTTGAAACCACTGCTCGAGAAAACCCGGTAAAATTGACGCCTTTCAAGGCAATGCTACGATTTGAATCACTCGACACTTTCCGCTGACGAAATCAAATTAAAACATGAATGTACAACTGGCATGTATCACTCAGCTTCAAAGTGCATCAGCACTAGTTCTGATGAAGTGCTTCGCAGAAGAGTTTCTTCTGTTCCACTATATAAAACCCCAAGAAGGCTTCGATGCGAATTTCTTCGCGAATAACATAGTTCAAAAATTCCGAAGTTGTACTGTATTAAGAAGAGGATGTCCAGTTCCGAGGAACACTTGGTTGTCTTGGTGAGCTTCAAATCTCCGGACTATATTCATACAGTTATGCATAAATATTGAGAATTCAGTTCTTGATTTCATAGATATTCTGCCCATAAATCGATCACACCTGCATAAACAACATGATGTACCAGCGAGCAGATTGAAATCGGTTTAAAGAAGGCTTTTAGTGCTTTATGACTGTCAATTAAACCTGCCTACATCGAATAAATGAGTTTTTTTATGTGATGGAAAAGTCGAATAAAAGAACACATGCATTCTGAATTTTCCATCACTTCGGATCCACAAGAACATGCACAATTTTACCCATCCTTATGAACGAGTAGCCATCCAACGAATTCACTCATGCATCAGTTGCTTATCTGCAGAAACACTGGATTTAGGCTCCTTATCTGTGGCTCAAATTTCCAGCTTATTTTGCACTCCGAGAATGCCCAATGCTCTAATGATATAGACGCCAACGCAAATTTTTCGCGTATTACCGATTTTTTGAATCACTCGAAGAAGATGAAGTACTCAGGTAATAAATTTTCGCCCCAAAATCGGAGCTCTTTTGCATTTGCTCTCTGAATCACGCACGGAGAGGAAATTTCTTCATTTTCAACTTCGCTTTTTTTGTGAATAAAAATGATAATCTGCCTTCACTACTCGGTAAATCAAACAGTTCCGAATTCCCACAGTTCCGTGCTTTGGAGTGTATCGGTAAAACCGACGCGGCTCGATGAACATTTCACGGCAGATGGCATAGCGCACCAAAACCTCTGAAAGATCAGAATTTCATGCTGAAAAGCACCTGCATATCGACGCAGATTTTTCAGGGCAGCGACTAGACGCCTCGTGTCCTCCGAAGACGCCCCAAGCTCCTTCAGACTCGCTCGAACGTCCGAATCCGTCCGAGACATCATGGCCTCCAGCGTACTGACTCTCGCACATATTCCCTAGAAAAGCAACTTTTTATAATTTCCAAGAGCCGAAACTGAGTTCAAATCCAGGTTTCGAACGTTCCAAGATTTCATCAAGCAGTTTCTCGTAAGAGATCTGAATCCGCACGCATAAAATAGGGCAAGAGTTTGCGCTCAACCTTTGCAGTTCGAGTTCGAAGCGGGAAAGTCGAGGAACTCTGGATCCAATTTTTTAAATACTCTCGATCAATACAAGGAAGGTCGCTGAAACAGTCAGCTTCACTACAGGTTGGCTAAATTTACAGAGCTTATCAACATAACAAAAGTTTTACAAAAAGGACTGAGATGGAAGCAGGACGAATTATCGCAGAATTTTCAACCACCTCTTCAAGCTGGTAGCCGTAGTAGACCGTATTATTTTTGCATGATGTCTAATGATCGCAAAAAATTGTTCAACGTTTTCGAAACCACTACGAACTCCCCTGATGTATGCTGATCATCGAATGAAGGGCGAACAGGATGAACAGCGAAAATTTACACCAATTATTTCAAAAGACAGCCGAAGTATGCAGAACATAGCACTCGCGAAATGACGAAGGTGTTCTCAAAGCACTTATACAGTACTCATTAGTTCAACCTTCAACAATGAAGGCACTGTTTAGTTATTCCGCGTGGGATTCAAGCATATCCAAAACACGGATATACTCACTTGGCACACATCATCGGACAGGACAACGACAGATAACCAAAGGCCAAGTGCGCGTCGATTGCTCTCCTCGAACTCCGTTCCAAGTTGGAACAATAGATTCCTCAGGATCATTACACGGCTGAAGAGCTTGATTAGCTTCCCCTACGATTGAACGATGAACGAAAAAAAAACGATTGAACGTTCATAGATCATCTCCGATTCGATCACAATTCTCTCAACATGTAATGAAACTATTTCGGGTCTTCAGGATAATTACAAGGCTATTGCAGCGCAAGCCCCACAGATTGCAGACGGGCCGCACGAACATAGCTTGAAACTGAGGGGAAAGAAGATACCCAGCGACAGGTCACTGTCCTTCTCGCGGCGGACAGTATTTCTAAGATTTCCACAACATCTTCACATATGCTAGACATGAGGTTCTCGAAAATTTTTCCGCGAAAATTATACTGAAGACAACTTCCAGAAAATTATTTATGCGTCATCTTGGGGTTTTGTGTCCTGAGTTATCACAATACGTTCCCAACATTTATTATTTGGCCCTCATCAACACTTCTATTACTGTACTGTACATCACATATTTCCTAAATTCGATTCTACACCATTATTTGCCAGGGATGGCCCTGAGGAGACTGGCAAGAACTAGCGGAGCCCAATGGACTCCGCGGGACAACGTTTGACAACGAACTAGCACAACCATTCGGAACATCAGCTTGTGACACAACAATGCTATTGCTTTGAATGAGGAAGTTCACCTCCAGAGTGCGGATTTCCTGTTGGATGAGATCGGCGGTCGTGGCGCACTCGGTTCTCAGGCAGATGAGGGTATCGGCGGAGATCTTGATCATGGACATGAGAGAATTGAGCTCACTCGTTATTCCGCAAGCAGGCTTGGGCTCGTCGTCCCGATGGGGAGGCTTCCCCATCGACGTTTTCCTCATTGCCAACGCGACGACAACAGCGGGCAAGACACGACCTGGTCTTCCAACCCGCTAACCACTCGCATCACGGTTATCCTGACAGATCTTTTCATTCGCATCAGTTTTTCTAAAGGAGAACGAGCTATGTGTCCACAACTGAAGCATGGAGTTCCGCAGCTCATTTTAGCAGGGCAACGTTTTGGAGGGTACAAGACAAATCTCCGCAGAATGCCTGTAATCCACTCTGTTGACAGGACATTAACGAGAAAATGTGGCGATCTTTCTTGCTTTTCTTCAGCTTGATAAATGAACGCGTGTTCCAGTGTTTCTACTTGATGCGAAATGGGTGCAGGAGAAAATCCCGTGGGAGAAAAAATCCCGCGGCCGAAAATCCCGTGAGGCCGAAAATCCCGTAGGCCCAAAAATCTGGTGGGGTCCGAAAATCCCGTAGGTACGAAAATCCCGTATGCTAAAAAAATTATGATATTTTCTCGGAGTTTTTCTTTCCACTGCCTGGGAGGAATACTGTATGGTGAATTATAAATGGTGAAAGTGCAAGGGGTTTTCTTCCAAGGTTTTCCAAGATTTAGGAATTACCTCTCTCAATAGAACCTCATCAACGTCACTTCCTCACCTTCCTCCCAAGGAAATGTGAGAAAAATTTAACCTTCATTTGGATCAGGACTTCATCCCTGTATTTGTTTTCTATATTATAAACTGTTAACTTTTCCAATGATTTTAAGCTCTAAAAAAATCATTGGTCTTCAAAACATGAATTCTTACATTAGAAAAATGTCATTTGATCTCTACGTATGGTGATGGTATGTAAATAATTTCAAAATCATCAAATAAGTCTAATTACAGTTGTATAATGCTATTTCATTTCTTTCAAATTTAAATTGCAATATGCAAGTGTAGTTGTTTCAATATGCAATAGAAGTGAAGTTGAGGTTCTACTGAGAGACATAATTCCTAAACCTTGGATATCCTTGGAAGGAAACCCCTGGCACTTTCACCATATCATAATCTACCAAACAGTATTTGCATTCCTCCCAGGCAGTTGGAAGGGAAACTCCTAGAAAATATCACGATTTTTGAGCATACGGGATTTTCGTACCTATGGGATTTTCGGGATGCGGGATTTTTTCTCCTACGGGATTACATCATGGAGCCTGCGAAATATAGCTCAACTATTGAAGCGACTGCACTCGATCTTGAGAATCACTCCCGTTTGGAAGTCGGAACAATCAGTGAGATTTCACCGCTAATGCTGTTGTCTAACGTCACGATCATCGTGAAAACGAGCACATCATCGACGAAGTTCAAGCCTTCACAACGACCAGCAGAGAATCGAAGGTTCACTCCTCATTCCCTCAAAAGTGACCACACATACCACGAAAATTCCACACTCCTACGAGAACAAATACAGAAATTTTGACGTTTGCTTCAAGTACTGGTCACCCTGACCATTCACACATAATTTTACATTCAACGATCGGAATAATCCACTCCGCAACAATGAGAGCATCTCGAATTTCCAAGATGCCCAGGATGGCGGTGATGTATCATAGCGAGGAAGGACACACCGTTTATGTACGAAAGGTGACTTTCGGAGCACGATTTAAAACGTTTTTCGAGCAAAAATTGAACAAAAAAGGTCAAAAAAATGTTTTTAATTTCAATTATTGCTACTTTTTAGTTGTAAATGATGATTTCTACAAAATGTTTGAATACGTTATGCACCAGTTCTAGTAGAGCAGAAGGGACTCCCATCAAACCGAGCTGTGGACAGATTAACGTACAGATCAGCTACAAAATATCGGACCATTCCCTTCTTCATAGAAGATAACAGAACATTACCCTAACGTCAAGCAGTCTTTGTATTCAGTTCATTGTAAGAGGAAACGAAGATATTACGGTACTTCGAAATGAAAGGTGCAGTACTTACCGATCAATTATCAAAGAAGCAATGCTTTATAGAACGCATTTGAGTTGCTGTCTATATACAGTATGGAAATTTCATACCTCCACATTGGTTAACTCCGCTACACGGAAGGGTTGGTGTTGCAAATGTTCCCCGCATATATGTTCTCATCGATTGCGTGCTGGATGTGATGCATTAATTGTGTGCATGGATCGACAGCTACGAGTCACTCCTGAATTGTAGCTCGTGAAATATTCAATTCTAGTGAGGTTAGCAGAGCACGAATAATTCCAGTTGAGACACCCTGAGTTCGGCAAATCTCGTCTTTCTTTCTCACGTAAATAACAAAAAAAAAACGAAGATGCGAAAATGGGTTCATTTCCTCTCCAACAACAATCATGATAAACAGGGAAAAGCGCACTCGAGTAAAATAAATCTTCCCGCACAGCTCAGCCTCACAACTCAGTGCTCAACTCCTGACTGGATGCACCTTGGACTTGGCCCGCAGCTGCAGGCACTCCAATACTAGCACACAGGCTTTGGTTCACATAGTCACTACTCTGAAATGTACACATTTGAATCAGTGGTAATCATCTCTGTGACTCAAAAAAAAACTCAAAACATACTTTGTAGTACTGAGAATTTCTGGGTTGGGGTACAGGCATTCTGCTCGCCACATACCCAGAATTGATGCCTCTGTAACCAACATCCTTTCTCATGGTTTGTTGAGTGTACACAGGGCTATAATGAGGCACTTCTCCAAATCTCGGATAATACTGGAAATACGGGTGTGGGGGAAGGTTCTGGTAGTTGGGGCTTATGGCGGAGGGGGGGAGTCACTAGGAGTCTGGTCTTTCTGAACCCTTTCAGACACTCCCAGACTGAACGAACAAATAAAACACTTTTAGTGCAAACTTCGATCGAAGATGTGCGAACTTCTGCAAACCTTGGAAAGCCCGGAGTTCCCACCCCTTTTTTCACGTAGACCTTTTTGGCCTGAGGCGAGTAATGGATCTTGAGAGGGCGTCCATTTGTTTCCACTTTAGTGTACGGGATGTCCCTCAGCTGGTCCACGGACATTCCGTGCTCACTTGGGTCCACTAGATTGAAGGCCATATGTTGTCTCACCTGCTCTGGTAACAGTTGGTTTCTCGCTCGAGATGCAGCAGCCCCAGGACTCCTTGATCTGGAACTACGGGGAACATATAATCACAGTCAGAAACATTTAGGTTAGGTGTTGCTCATGGCGCAATACGCCAGTTACAGAGACCTTCTGCGGATTGAGATCACAAAAAAGATACTAAGCAGGGAGAGTTTCCCCAAGGAAACATTATTCGGCGATTGAATTCATAAAAATTGGACAGAAGCAAAAAAATTGGACAAAAATACGAACAAACGACAAAATAAGGGAATACAAAGAAGTCCAACTTGATATTTAAATCAGAGGAGCTGGACTGAAATACAGTAATTTCAAGATGAAAAAACTTCGCACGAATTGATTTCGTGACTTTATTTCAAGTGCCGGCTTCTTAACCCACACGGTCTGTATTTTTTCCGATCGAATGTTACAATTTGTTTCATGCTGCAGCAAGTTCACCCATAAGAATATCAGACGCCGATATCTTTAAAATAAACTTTACTCCAATCGAGTACAATACTGCGATTCTTTCGAGGAGGGTCTCACCGATGCGTCCTCCGGATTCTCTGCTCCACATCATGGCCACTTTCGGCACTCCTCCAGACTTCATCCTCTGTTTTATGCTTTCTGAAAATTAAAAATAAAGATAGCATGAGACCCTGATGAAATTTCCCGGAAGCAAGAGATAATTCCACTCACGAAGCATCCACGTTCTGATTCGCCCTCCGTTGGATAGCCTGCGGATCTGAGAAATCTGACTCAGACTCTTTTCCACTCATCACATTCCTACTCGCTCTATTCTGATAAAAATGGTGATGTCGGTTGCTGACCCCGGATCGCGTTGATTTCTCACTTTCGTTGTCGGAGTTATGTCTACTGGAATGGTGATGGTGCCTATATTTAGGAACAAAAAGGACTCAACAGATATTTCCCTCATATCCAGAGTCTGAAAAAAATTCAAACCTTTTGCGACAACGCCTGGAACTGTCGTTGCTGGTGATGCTGTCCACGCTGGAACTCCTACCCAATGTTTGCTCACTTTTGTGTAAGCGTCTGCGACTGACTTCTGCTGACCTGATCGATCTTGGACTCTGATTGGAAAACAGACCCCTTTGAGAGTTCCACCTAGTCCCTGGCCGACTGCTTTGAGGAGAATCTGGCAAAATCACACTGGAATCCACAAAAATGACATGATTACCACTTTACAAGCTCCAAACTTGACCGTCCGAAACTCAGCTAACCTGTTGGCTTTTGGCTTCGGTACAGAAAGAAAAATTCTCGGGAGAGTGGAAGAAGATCCAGTCGACCCATTCAAGGATCTGAGGTTCTCCTTGTTATCACAAGCCAATTCACTGTCAGAAAACGATGGGTCTGGGGAAGAGAAAGCTATGATATTCCAAAAACAAAAGTTTACATTCTCGTAACTCACTCCCTGATGCAATTCGACGCTGTTTCAAATAATTCTGCCGCTTGCTGACCCTCCTGGGGAAATCTGGAGGCGGCGTCCTGGCGTTTCGTTTAGCATCCTCCATGGCTTCTTTCTGCGTTCTACCACTGAAATCATTGCAACAACAAAATTTGTAGGACACTGCACACTCGCACGATCCAAAAAAAGATTCACGAACCTGTAACGAAATTTCGAGACGAAAGAGAAAGCCTTCGTGGTTAGTTTCGGCGTGGCTGGAGGTTTGTTTCCCAGGCCCGTTGCAGGCCCTCCCCCGGTGAGTCGGAAGAAAGCATGGTGCTCCACACAACACCTCCACAAATGCTTGCAAGCTTGTCTCGTGGGCAACTCAAACCCGAACGTTCGTTCTTGCGAAGCACCATCTTTCACTCTCAGCATGAAATATCGGCGTTGAAAGTAGACTTTTGAAATTCTGGGCCAAAAATAGTAGCCAACTTTGGACTTGTTCTTTAACACCAGGACTCCGCTCGGCGTCAGGCCCACGAAATACTCAATATTTCCTTCTCCCTAACATAGCATCAGGGGCAACAATCAAAAATGAGAAAGGGTCTCGCACTAAAATGAGTTAGTCACATCAAACATTACGTCATCGACAGGGTGAACCAGAAAAATGTGTTCCAAATGGAAACGCTTCAAAAATCACAATGCTAAAAAAACTACGTTAAAAGCCAATGGTTGTAAGGTAAGTTAACGAAAACTTTAAATAATCAAAGTAGGAAAACAGACATTGTCATGCCAACAAGCGTAGTTTTAAGTCTCTTTTAGCTGGAGACTTTTTCATCTCCCGTTTAAAGTAAGTCAACGTATGCAATTGTATTGGAATAAGAACTTCGAGGAAACTTCCTATCCTGCCTACATAAGTCAAAATTGTCCACAGAAGTTCGGAAAAATTAACAGAATCTTGTGGCATAAAATTTTTAGGGAAGCAGTCACGTTCAAAAGAGACTGCAATTTAACGAGACGGCTTCCTTTCCTTGTGTAATTTCCGGGATATTTTTTTAGAGAATCTCTGAATTCAAAAAAAAGTAAATAAGTTGGAAGAATTCTCTCGTCCAATTCAAAACGGAGAACGACTCCGAGAAACAGGAAACGTGCTCAAAGAAATTCCGATAATTCAAATGATCTCGGATTCTTTCTCTGAATTCAAAAAAAAAGTAAATAAGTTGGAAGAATTCTCTCGTCCAATTCAAAACGGAGAACGACTCCGAAAAACAGGAAACGTGCTCAAAGAAATTCCGATAATTCAAATGATCTCGGATTCTTAATTATGCAAAAATGAAAATCGGTAATCCTTGAAACAGCTAGGTAAATCGATAATCTGAAGCCATTGTCGACTACGCTATAGGGAAGACTCTAGCTTGGAGGATGACGAAATACCAGACAAGCACAGAGAAAAAGGAAGCACATTTCATTGAACCGAACATTTCGAAACCATGTAGCAAAAATCTCGTGCAAACACGCTGTCCTCGCCTGCACATGATTCTCCAAAATAAAAAGAGGAACACGCGTCACCCTCGTTCACAATCGCATTCCGAATCTGAAGAATGCCACCACCACGGGATCGACTAAGTGGCTACTTGTTCATCTGATCGTTCAGCAGAAAACTCACCATGACCGGGTGCAAGTCAACACCATACAAGTCCAGCCATTTAACCTTCTCCAGAAACTTCATTTCCGCAACAGCAGGAACTTGACCCCTAAAATAAAGGCCCTCAAATTCATACGAATTCTCGATACATTTCGCAAAACGAACAAAAAAACTCACAGAAGTCCTCTATGTAACTCGGCGATTTTCTCCTCCAATTCGGCAGTCTGACTCGGAAACAGTCTCAATTCCGAAACATAGCCCGCCTGATGTCTTTTCGGGTCATAATCGCCCANTGTCCTTTTTCATCTACAAACTTTTTTGCTGCATTTTTTTTACTGATAAACTTCAACTTGTATCTTCATTACTTCATGATGACTGAATTTTTGTTCATGGAATCGTAATATTCAATCTGCATAACTTTTCAAAATGATGCAACTGAAGTCCAAAAACAAATAAGCAACTGGCAACTGAAAATTTGGAGTGATTTTAAATGTTGAGACTACTTTTGGCTGAAAGAAAAATAAAAGCCTGTGTTTTGGAAAGTAAAGAACTAATGTGAAGAAATATGGTCTCTAATGATTTCACACAATGCATAACATTTATTTAAAATTTAAAAAATTGGTCTATGTACAAAGAAGCAATAATGATTCAACCTCCCAAAACATCAAATGTTCAAGGCCTTTTTGGGATGGTCAAAGCCAGGATACGTTTCTGGCATGAAGTTAGGTGATGTGGGGGATTTTTCATGAAGTTTTTATTAATCAATGAGCCACTTGAATTCACATTTGGATCTAGAATAAATCCAGACTGACAATTTGAGACAGACATTTTTGGAGACAATGACAATTTGAGACAGGAACTTCTGGAGGCAGGGATTATTTGAAGTAGATACATTTTGAGGCGGGTACAATATGAGACATTTTGAGATAGAAGCATTTTCAAAAATAAAGTGGGGGGATCTGAGGACAACCAGGAAGTGTGCATTTGAAAACTCCCTAAAAATCACCAAGAATCTGAAGAAACCCAGAAAGTGTGTACTGTATGTATAAAAATATATCTTGTGTGCAGAGTTGCTTTGGGCAAGGCTCAAATTTTCCTTGCCTCTAAATGTCCATGTCTCCAAGTGTCCCTGTCACTGAATTGCTGAGGCTCAAATTGGACCTCTGTCTTGAATTGGCCCTCTGTCTCAAACTGTCCCTGTCTCAAATTGACCCTGTCTCAAATTGACCCTGTCTCAAATTTTCAATCTCAATCAGCCCAGTGTTGAATTGTCTTTCTCAATTTTTTCATGTCACATATGTATTTTTACATGATTCTTTGTTAATATGTTATTATTTCAGGCTATTGAGAAAATTAAGCTACTGTACATCCTTCCCCTATCAAGAGATGCAATTAAATTTAAAAATAAACACAACAGAAAATGCTGGGGTAATATTTAAATTCCAAGATTGCAAAACCCTGCCCTTTCATTTGATAAACAGAACCACTGACATCACAAATTAATCCATACTGTTCTATTGGTCTTTCTTGTCACAAGGAATTGTTACAATATTTGTGAAGCCCTAATATAATTCCTAATCAAAATTGCAGACTGAAGACGTCTTGAAAAATTTGCAATATTTACTTTTTATGGTCTTAATTTTTTGGTGGTAAACTTTCATGCTGTCTTGGCGGGCCAGATTTTAAGCCTCCACGGGACAGATCTGGCCCGCGGGCCGTATCTTGGGCACCCCTGATATATAGTACTGTACAAACATTTCCTGACACAAGAATATGGGAAAAGGTGCTTTACATGTTACAACTGCGCAATAAATTACTCACTACCATAACTTACAGCAAGATGACTTAACCTAAAACCACGCTCATCCCGAAAACAAAATTAGGCAAACATACAGTACTTTTGTATCAAAATATGATATATGAAAAAAATGTGCCGTATTACATAATTTGAATAGTGGTAGCCACCATCTTGAGAATAACAGTAAAGGGCCATATAGGACGGAGGAAAAGTCTCTGTGGGTCAGATCTGGCCTGTGGGCAGCATTTATCAAAGGGATGACCCATTAATTGAAAATTCTAATTGTATTTGGATACCATGAACTAACCAACTTCTTATCATTGCATTCTATGAGAAAAAATGAATTTGGCTAACGAACTCGAACAAAGGTCGACTGTACATATCATATATAGTACTGTACAAACATTTCCTGACACAAGAATATGCGAAAAGGTGCTTTGCGTGTTACAACTGCGCAATAAATTACTCACTACCATAACTTACAGCAAGATGACTTAACCTAAAACCACGCTCATCCCGAAAACAAAATTAGGTGCAAACATACAGTACTTTTGTATCAAAATATGATATATGAAAAAAATGTGCCGTACTGCTACAATACTAATGCAGTAACATTTTTTTAAAACAAAAACCCATTACAACAAATTTTTCCAGCATAAAAAACTTGTTCTCGAGTCCTTGCAGAAATCCCATATATTACATGCTAAAATTAAAAGTAATCCCATCATAACAAACTTCCTAAATTCAGTATTACCCGCATTTTGAGGAATGTTCAATATATTCTCCAGCAGGTAGAAATATTGACAGTCTGAAATTTCCACTCCCAAATGTCACTGACTGATTCTTACATAGCATGGATGGAAGCTGTAAACAATGACATGCCAACATCCTCGAAGAATCAATATATTGGTGCAATTGATGGAATGCATGATTGTTCATCAAAGCTAATTTTTTCTCCAGAAGACCATTCAGTTTTGTAAACAAACAAAAATCTGAGAATAATACCAGATAATCAAGATCTAATTGATTATAGGCAGGTCTGATGTGAACATTTTTTCCAGTCATTAATTTTGAAAATATCATTACACAAAAGTATTCCATATTATAGAACAAACTTGTTTTGCTGTCCCTAAAAGTTTGTTGAAACGAGATTTCACTGTAGACGGGGAAGCTCGAAAGAACAATGAACGAAAGATTAATTAATATTACAACACTCACTGTCTGACCAGTTCGGTCTAAATATCTCAGCCCGAAGTACGGAGTCTCGAGGAGGTTCAGGCGTTTAAACACTTGGTCCAACACCTCTCCGCCCTTCATATCCGTCTGCATGAGAATCAAGAAATTTCAGCCTCAAATCCGATTTTCAAAACAGAACAAACAAAAAAAGAAACCCAAAGCTTACAGAGATTTCATGCACGATTTCCGTGTCGTCGAGGAGCATGATCTTGACGAGGAACAAATTGCCGCCACGTTTGTCGGCGGGTTGCGGCGCATGATCGCCGCCAAATATCCGGAGCCACTTCATGGCAGCATCGATTCCCGAAGCCCCACAACACCTCAAACATACACATACACACACACACACAATCTCTCAAAGGAGCCACGGGCACATAACCCTCAATGAACGAGACTTGGCCTCGGGTTGTCGGCCGACTGGCTCGCTCAACACACACAGCGCACTTATTAAAGCAACTAAGCCTCGGCCCGCGCACACCGGCCGTTTACTGTACGGGAAAATCTGCAAAACGAACCACACAGTACAAATCATTATAGCGACTACCCGACTCGACATCATGCGCAAATCATAACACTGATGGTCGCACAAGCCTATGCAAAAAAGGTGTGCAACCCGTGGTCCGCGGAAAATTTTCTCCAGCGTGATAAATTCATCAAATGTAGAATATAATGAAGTTTGTTATCTTCAACTGAAATTTTGGCAAGATCTGATGAAAAATAAAGGTTGGCTTTTTAACACTTCAGACAAATTTTCACCTGGGAGTAATGAATTTTTTCGAATTTTCATTCTGAGAAACTTTTCTTGAAGCCCGGCGTTTCAACTTCCAGAAGACATTCCACTAAAGCTGCTTTATTGGTTCTTACCTTGATTTTTGCCACGGAAGTTTCATTCTTTATGGCAGTTATTAAAAAAAAAATTCTGCTAGTCCGCAATAATATCATGGAACTTCGCCAGTTGGCGAAAGAATTTCGTGAAAATTTTGATGGTCCGCGGGTCCAAAAAAAAAAAAGGTTGGAGAACACTGCTACAGCTACAGCATTTGCGCAACCACCGAATGCTCGAAATTTCTGCGACCCTTGAATAGGAAACCTCTCTGCTGCAGGCTGATGGGAAAAAGGGAAGCTGGTTCACAGGAGGAAGAAGCACGCGAACACTGAGTCACCATCGTAACGAAGAACACTTTTACTTTTCGTTCCGGTTTCATCCGCAAATGGGTGACTGTCATGGGAGGCCTTGGACCCTGAAATCAAGTCATGGGGAGTGGTGAAAATGGTGCATGCTTGGGATATGCATGTATTTCCACACAGTGACCCTGCTGTGCTCCTGAAGTGCACTGGATTTTTTTCTTTTGCACATGCATATGCCAAATGTGCACCATTTGTGTTATCACACTTGGGATATGTCTGTAGCCCTGTTGTAGAAGTGCGGTATCTCCCAGGTGTACACCTCCTTTAACTTTTATGCTTACTACAATAAGGATACTTTTGTGACCCTCTTGTCTCTCCACAGAAGTAGCTGTAAATGTGTACCATCTGTATGTTCATACCTGGGATATACCTGTAACCCTGGTGTAGAATTACAGTGTCTCCCATATGAAGACCTACTGTAACTTGTCTGCTAACTACAACAGGGTTACATGTGTGACCTTCTTGTCTCTTCACAGGAATAGCCCCAATGTGTACCAGCTGTGGGCTTACCCTTGGGATACATGATGCTTTTGTAACTCTAAATTGTGTAGAATTATTTGGATCACAGCTGTGCACCTACTGTAAATTGTACAATTTGTTGCACATGAGTAGCCCTAATTGGGCATCATGGTATCTTGTGCATTCTAAATTTCTAATGGGAATCTCATTTGGTATAATAAAGTGAAACATGTTCATTACACAACAATGATCTCATTTTAATGAAAATCTGGGAATAGTGAATATTTTCTGATAACAAACATTTCAGTTATAAAGAAAACTCATTATAATTGAAATTTTTGTTAGAAGGAATAGTTCAAGGAATAGTTCATCATATTTAGTTATGACAGAGTATTTATTATAACAAAAAAAACTTTTGTTATGACAAAAACAAATTTTTCTTATAACAGACATTTTTGTAATTAGGAAAGTTTTTTGTATCTTGGTATAATAAATTATTTGCTATAACAAATAATTTTAATTCTAATTTTAATTATTTGCTATAACAAATAATTTTAAGGCAAGAATCAAACATTTGTTGTAACAGAAATTAATTATAACAAAAATTTGTGCAACAAAAATTCTTTTTAACAGAATATTAGTTACAACAAAATTCTTTATAACAAATGATCTGTTAAAACAAATTTTTGTTCTGTTATAACGAATTTTTGTTCTGTTATAACGAATTTTTGTTACAACAAAAATTTGTTATAACAAAATTCCTGTTAAAATGAAAATTATCTATAATTTGTTAGTACAATAGTCACACAAATACTCAAAGGGACCCAAGAAACGCGCTGCAGAATAAAAAACAATGCATCGTATCGAGATTTTCTATTATTAAAAATGCCGATTTGGTTTTAAAGCAACAGATCAATCCGATCTAACCCAAGTTTCTTTCTTGAAAATCAAAATAATACTGTGCTCGAAAAATAAACAAAGCTTTCCTGTAAAATAACACATTTCTTAAAGCATCAGTAGTGCAGTAAAAAATATGCTCCAGTTGAAAAAAATAAGTTCAATCACGTAAAAACAAGGAAAGCAAACAAAAAATAGCATGAAAAATGCCACAAAACGCGTTCGACCCTGGCGTTTCTGCTGCCTCCGCAGGTTTTCTCACGCACTGTACCCCAAAAAAGAAACTATTCACAAACGGTTTTCAAATAAAGTTGTAAAGTTACAGGGTGGATGAAATATTTCCCAGGTTGCTGCTGGAACTTATCTAACTCATACAAAAACCGCTTTGTTGCAACAGGTAACTTACAGCATCATTTATTCTCAATAGTACTAGAGAACATCAAGAGTCTTGAAGTAAAATATTTTTGCAACAAAGCTTTTGGGACCTAAAAAAAAAGCTGTCATTATGACACAAAATTCTTCAAAATCAATGAGCTTCATCAAGTAAAATTATGGCTGTACAATAGGGAACCTAAAATTAACCTCCAGTTGCACAAGCTGATGGTGCTTGGTTGCTGGTTACCATTTATCTCATCACCACAGCCACACAAGGTTTGAGATGGTGCAAGCGGATACTTCCTTAGTATGGCTGTCTCAAGTTTTGATGTCGATCACTACTGCTCTGCAAGTGTGTCAGCAAGTAAAAGACAAGGTTTGAGAAGCATTGGCTTGGATGCATTGGGAGATGTCTGAAGGACTTTTTTTGCAGGTCCAGGCCTTCTCACAAGACATCGACTTCAACTTGAGAATCAGGAGAGGATCGTTAAATTGAGGAAATTTCCTACTCAAAAATCTCGTGCAACATTTTTCTAATGTGTTACGTAGTCTTCCATGAAAGCAATTATTGGATTTTGTGTATTTCTGCATTAGCTTACAATCAAGTGGCATTTTTTCAAGTATGAATGTTTTTCTCAGGGTTCGAGTTTCTGTGCATGTCTCCTATTGCAGAAAATAAACCCGACTTCTTGTAGTGGGTTTATGTCGGGGGAAATCGTAAGAGTGAGAAATTTCCATTTCTTGCAGTGTTAGTGTTGCCTGCGTGAGAGATCGTGCCCCGACACTTCCATGTGCTATATGCGGGATAGCAATCAAGTATGGGAACCTAGATCTTAATGACATTTTAGAAACTGTGGCGGTGGGAAAGAAATTCCAGCAGAGAGATGATTACTCTGACCTTTGGGGAGATTCAAAACGTCCCTCCCCCCACCTTCCCCATTTGGATTCAGTTCTTTCCCCTGTGGCTTGTTTTTCTGGATCACCAGGGGGGTTGCCAAGGGTGGGAACCGCAATTTATGCTGGAATATTATGACCTCAACCCACCGATGTTTTTCTCTTCACTCAGGCTTGCCAGCAAGTGGAGGAAAATATCAATGCGCTGTACTGTACTTCAATTAGTTTTTGGAATTTTCAAAACTTGTTCAAGGTGCTTCCTTTACTTTAAAATTACTGAATTTACTTGAGGACCATGTGCACATCTTTCTTTAAATTGTGAGGGGGAAATGCTTGTGGGTCATACACAGGAAAACAATTTTCAAAAATGTTGCCATCTAGGTGTGTGTCATGCTTGAATACAGTGGAACATTTTTGGCAGGAACTTTTAGAATAAGAACATTTGGATTCATTTTCAAATTTGGATTTTGGTGTCTCTTTTTTTTAATATTGTAGTTTTTCATTCATTAACAATAAGGTGTGCATGTTTTACTGAGGGATACGATTTCATCAAAATTTGAGGGAGCACAGCTGTGATTTTTTCAAAGGGACACAGCATTTGCTTAAATGTATTACTCATGTTTAGTGGGGTGAACCTGAAAATTATATTTACACTGGAGGAGTGTGAAATTCTGTGCGTGTGAACCGAAGACCATGATTTTTTGTTCGAGCCTTATTCAATGCTTTGTGTGTCATGCTTGAATACAGTGGAACATTTTTGGCAGGAACTTTTAGAAGCAGAACATTTGGATTCATTTTCAAATTTGGATTTTGGTGTCTCTTTTTTTAATATTGTAGTTTTTCATTCATTAAGAATAGGGTGTGCATGTTTTACTGAGGGATACGATTTCATCAAAATTTGAGGGAGCACAGCTGTGGTTTTTTCAAAGGGACATTGCGTTTGCTTACATGTATTACTCATGTTTAGTGGGGTGAACCTAAAAATTAGATTTACGCTGGAGGAGTGTAAAAATTCTGTGCGTGTGAACGGAAGATCATGACTTTTTGTTCGAGCCTTATTCAATGCTTGTATGCTATACAATAATGCTTGTATCCTTATTAAAGCTTCGATCTCTCGTGCTGAGCTCTGCATAACCGATTTTTTGCTAACGATAATTGATTGCATGATTGAAATTGCAATTTCTGTCTCGAAATATTGCTAGGGATGATTTAATGTATAAATACATGGGCATTTTTCATTGGGTTCATAGCGATGTCCCCTGTCCTCGTGATTTTTTAGAAGCACTGCTGTGGTTCAGAACTGAGCATTAAGCCCAAATACAGCTTTTCGCGTTGTCGAAATATTTGGCGGCGTTGTCAGCGATCAGAAGAAATGCAGAACTTTAGAAGGGGCATTCATGGCCACTATAGTTGCTTTTCGTGAGCAACAATTATGAACGACCTTCTCTGACGTTTTAATTGGGTTGGTTTGGGAAGCCTCGCGAAAATAATTTTCTTTCTAATTGCGTCTACTGTAAAATGTGTTGCGGTCATTATAGTTGCTTTTCGTGTGCAACAATAATGAACGACCTTCTCTGACGTTTTAATTGGGTTGGTTTGGGAAGCCTCGCGAAAATAATTTTCTTTCTAATTGCGTCTACTATAAAATGTGTTGCGGTCAACGCGCGAAGGAGTGCAGTTACACTACTGTTACTTTGTATATTAGCCAGTTTCAGCCTCAGAAAATTGAACTGAGACTTTCCGGATGAATGACGGAGGTATATCTTGAATGATTTTGGCAAATTTCTTTTTTTGTGAGAGTTCGGGCGGATTGCCAACGTTTTTTCACGGTGCGTGAAATTTATGAGGCAATTTCACACTAAATTGCCAGATTTCCCAAGTTTTAGGAGGGGGTGCCAGTCGGGGTGAGGGAATTTTAACAACCCTGGGTTTTGTCGAGGGGGAGAGAAGAGCAACTGGGTCAGCGATCTTCCTGTTTCTCCCTTGGAAAATTGCCCTGTCAGCAATGAGATTCCAGGGCTTGTCCTGTGCATGATGGAGTAACAAAAAGTTTATTCCCTTTTTCACACAATTGTTGTATAGGTAGTTTTCCTTTTGTAGTCCTCTAGCATGGACGGTATCCCTTGATGGGTACACAAAATTTTTAAAATGCCCATTCTTTACCAGTTTATGTGAATTATTTTCTGCGTGGCAATCTATGCACTGGTCTGGCTTTGATGCCATCATGCCAGCAATGTCTTCTATAAAAATTGATGTCCAAACATTGGAAATTGAGTTCAGGTAGATTTCCTTGCAAATGATGCGTCCTGCGTGGATCTTGGCTGTTCAACTCTTTCCGAAATTCTGCGATTTTCAAGACATGACAACTGTTTTTTGTCATTACTGCATGGGGTCTAACTGTATATTACCAAAAATGATAACTTTGCTCAATTTTATACTTGATTTCCTTGTTTTTGCCTTTCAAGTTTACTATTTAATGAATTAAAATGCATTTTAATGTCTTGATCAAGAAGAAAGCTTTTTTATTTGAGCATTTCAGTAATTTGATTATATAGTAACATACTGTATTGAACTTTTGGACGAGATCTTCTCCCTATATCCCAAATTGTAATCAGAGGGAACAACTCACCTTTCAGAAGATATGGTATGTTTTGTATCATACAACATCAGCCGTATTTGCAGCTTATCAACTAGTGCAAATAAACGCAGGGTTTTTCCATTAAAACTCCTCAAATAAATTATTCAAGGCACCAAAGCTCATATATAGTTCCGATCTTCTTTGAATCTGGTTAAAATTAATTTTTTGCAGTTAGTCACGTCAACACTGTGCACCAATTTGACAAATTACGCATGTTGTATTCAAAATTTCTACACCACATCTATGTCCAGCCAATAATTCAAATCTCCAGCCATTTTATTGTTCTCTCCATTGTTGAACTGGTGAAATTTCTTCACCAGCAGCAGCGCATGCTGATTCTTCATGCTGCTGCCTTTTTTGTTTGTTGAGAATTTGCCTCAAGTTTCATTTATGTTTTCTGCCCATTTGCAGCTCATTCTAATGTGACTGGAAAGCCATATCTTGAAAACCCAACTAACCCACCAAGATTGCTACATGAACTTTTCTTCTTTGAATGACCTCTGTCTCTATGCATGCATTTTACAGCTGTGAGAAAACCCAAAACAAATAATAGTTGAACCTCTTGAAGTCAAACTTCAAGGGACCAACAAAATAAAGTTGGCAGAGAATTAAAAGTTAAGGAAACGGCCATTTTTGCTGGATACATAAGAAGAAATATTTACTGCATGGACTTAAAATTGGTGATCTTTTGGGCATAGAATTATAGTGAGTTGAAAGGATGCTGAAGTTAGAGGCATGGGTTAATTTACCCATCAATTATTGACTCACTTCTATTTTTTGCTGATCCCTTGAAGTATGATTCATTAAAAGGGGTTGACTGTACACTACAGTATTCACATCTGAAAGGTTTACTAAACAAAACAAAAACTTCAGACTTATGTGATGGCTTGTATATAGGCTTTCTTATTTTACTACCCTGTATACAGTATGTACTTTTTTTTACAATGTTCGTGCTTGTCTGGGCAAATACAGTACAATGAGTACAGTATTCCCTCCCTTTTTTGTCAAGGTGAGAGAGGGTAGTCCAAATGGTTCCTCCCGCCCAAGGGAAGGACCTAGCGTTTTTACTCTGTGGTGTGGAGTCCCATGGAGGCAAAACAACACCTAAAAGTTAATTGGAAGGCAGGCCTATACCAGCCTTCGCACAAATTCGTTCAACACAAGACGAACCCCGATTTAAAACGCTGCAAGATTGTGTTTCTATTGGGACCTAGAAAAACGTCATGAGAAGGATTTTTTTATAATGAGCCTAAATTAACATCATGGCTACACTGAAGGAACAAAATGAGTTCATTCTAAAAAAAAAAAAAGGAAATGCTGTACCCGTACCTCAAAATAACTTGATCCATGATCCAGCGAGCCACAAATTTGATGGTGTGCCTAGAAAATATTTTAACGCATAGAAAACTGGGACTGACATTGCTACTGTGAAATTCTGACGCACTAAGTTACAGTAAATCATTTGTCTTACGTCATGGCATTGCGTGTCCCAAGAAATGCATTCCTGGATGAGTTTTGTTGTGCAGTTTTTTTTTTTTAAATGTGAAACGCATTTTTCCTTAAAATTGCATTATTTCATAAAAAGGTTTGTAAATGGTTTTCCGGTATTATTTCTGTCCTTACAAACATAAAAAGTCGGCTTTAACACTTAACCTATAACTAGAACTTCATTAGGATTGTTGAGATGGAAAATTGAAAGAGTTATTCCCAAATTCTAAATGCACAAAGGTACAAAACTAAGCCCTTCTTTTCTGATTTGCTTCAATTATTTTAATACATTTTCAAAATTTAAATTGAAATGTGATGAAATTCAAGCGTTTTGGTTCAAAATTCTGTTATGTGCAACAATTTTGTTATGAGTCACTCTTCCCCCTAAAGATTTGTGCAAGGTCAACTTTTTTGTTCTGTGCAAACCTTTGTTCATGCGGGAAATATTGCTATAAAATGCTCTTCATTTTACAGTGAAAAAGGTGTTCGACAACCATTATAGCCATGTATAAGGGAAGTTTCAAAATGAAACTCATAAAATCATCAAGGTTTCCCTTCATTAATTCAATAATGACAGGCTTTTACATTTTCGGGCGGCGTTTTGCTCAAGGATTCCTCCCACACAAATTCTGAAAAATAAATCAATGAACTCAAGCAAACGTATATTCCAAAAACCCAATGCGCATTCTTCAAGAGCTAAAACTCAACGAATTTTCTTCATCGTATAATTTTATTGACTTTAAAACCATTATCCCCAGAAAGAAAACTTCAAACTTCGCTCTTTCCAACAACAACAACCCCCCCCCTCTCATCCTCCCCAGCATTACCAATTTAAGAAAAACGCCGTTGTCATTTCTTCATATTTCTTCACGGCACATCAGGAGAGGAAATACACTGTTATACTGGTAACATCATTGGGAATCCCTAAGCTATTAATCCACACGTTTCCCATGAACCGTGACGGGATGAAAATTAAGAACGGAATTAAACAAATCGGAAACACTGAGGGAGGAAAAGTTCAAAGACCCGGAGAATGAGATGAGGAAAGCCCCGCCAGCATGGGGCAGGTTCAGGGCAGGAAATCACAAACAAAACAAAAAAACCGCCCAACCTTCATTTAACCCATGTTTTATAACACCCTTGCCCCCAGGCGTTTTCCAAGGAGGGGGGGAAGTCACTCCCCCCTCCCCGTTCCCTCATGCATACGTCACACCTGTTTCCTCTCCCTGCTCCAACACTTGTTGTTCTTTCACTCTCCCTCCCACCTCAACGGGGCTTTCACAAAACTTTTTCACTATTCTTTTAGAATTTGAAGGGGGCTTTGACACCCCACTTACAAGAAATCCATATTTATTTGGGTACCACCGTTTTACTATAGGATCAATATACAGTTGAACCTCTGTAAGTCCAATTTCTATAGGGACCAGGAAAAAATTCAACTTGGGGAGGTTTTGATTTTTGCAGGTTTTGAATTAGGAAAAAATAATTCTTGCTGTGAGGATTAGTAAAAAAAATTGCAGGAAATTGTAAATGATGAGATTCTAGGCCTAAACTTGCCTCTTGATGAGTTTTTTACTGTGCTGAACTTGGAGGCAGGGGCTCATTTGCTATATTTTTATTTCAATTCCTTCCAAGATGCATCAAATGATTTGTTTTAATCATGTTCTCTCTCATGTTTCACAGAAATAATAACCAGAAGGCCTCAGAAAATTCGACATTGCATTGGTTTTAGAAAAAAAAGAATTAGAGTTGGGGAGGGTTTTAATGTATTGATTTTAAGGGAATTTGGACAGGGACTTGAAAAAAATTCGACTTATGAATTGGACTTACAGAGGTTCAACTTATCGAGGTTCACCTGTAGCAGGGAGTGTTTGGGTGAGAAATGGATTGAGAATACTTGAAAATTGAATAAATGTAGGAATACATCATAGGTGAGTCACTTTGGGGTAGTATTCAGCAGATTTTTCTGAGCTCGGTTCATTGAAAAATTAAGGCATCAGCTGAAACATGAGAGATGATAATATTTAACAATAATTAAATGGCATGGAATTTAAGTTCGATGTTTGCGTAGTTTATTATTGCGATATGGAAATTTTTCATGTACTCAAAATTGGGGTGCGGATTATTCTAGGATCCGTTTTTTTTTTTAATATTAGGCCTTGGAATTGAGGTGCGCATTTTATTTGAGAATGCTTAGTACTTGAAATAAAATGGCATAAACCTTCCCAAAATCTTCTGAAAGTATTGTATTATAAACCATAAAGAATTACAATAAATTCTATTTGCATTCAAGTCAATTTAATGTATATTCAAGCGTACATGAACAACATAGCTCATAAATATATCCCTAAAATATAATTACAAGTACAGTTTACAAATTGACCGCATATGTTGGTTTGCAACAGTTCTCAAGCAATCTACAAATAAATTGCTACAGTATAGGGATCATTTGTGTACAGCTGTCCTATTATTAAATATCTTCTGTCTTCCCCTAATATGTTCTAAAAATTAAGTTATGCAAAATATACCCTTGACACATTTTCAGAGAGCTATTTTCATATACTCGCCCTAACCCAAAAAAAAGTCGTACACTGACTTCAATACCTATAAAAATGATTTTAAAATTAAGGTGATCAGAATTGAAACTTGAATCACGGAAAAAAATGTCCACCGAGCAGAATCAAATACCAAAATATGAATTTAAGGAACATTGCCTCGTCGCGATTATAAATCAGGAAATTGAAACTTGAATTTATCAAAAACTCCGCAATTCCAAATTTCCACGTGAAAGAGTGGATTGTTTATGATGCATGAATTTGATTCATAAACAATCATTTTAACAAAGGGTACTAAGAACTTTGGTAATAGTTTAAGTCTATAGAATGTTTAAACTTCGAAGTTTTGGACCGGTAGTAAAGGTGAAACAGGAGGTGTAAATATTATGCCGGCGTTCCACGTAATGAACGTTAATCTAAGACCTGTCGTAGTTTCAGAGAAAAACTTCACATTATGCCTATATATAAAAGCAACAACAACAAAATGATAATTATAGGGAGAATATTGCAATAAAGAAAAAGCATGGCAGCGAAGGAGTGCAATTAGTGTGTATTCCATACACAGAACCCACCCACCCCCCAACCCATTATTTTCTATGAAAATTGAATCAGACAATTCTTATTCCGAGGGTCAATAATTCTTAAATTTATATTTCAGAAAAAATGAAGTGCGACTCGAAACTCGGAATCTTCGGCGCGTCCCATAATCGAACGGAAATACAGAACAATGGCAACTACGCAAAGCAGTTTCGCCTCAGCAAACATTCGAAACAATGATTTCGACCACCTTTGATCAAGAAAGCCCAACGGAGACTCAAAAGAATGTATCACTTCAGTGAACCACAAAAATGAACTTCACGGGAATTCAAATTCGACGGCAATCCTCGCGGAAGAGTTCCCGACAAGCTCGTGGAATGTACTGTATCTTAAAATCCTGCCTCCCTGGGGGTTCATTCGCTTTTCTTTCCCATCAAAAGGGCACAGCACAGCCTCACCTGGGGTTCAGCCTGGAGGCAGTGTTTTAAAAGTGAATCCACTTCTACCCGTGGGAAGCTTGCAGCAAGGCAGGCTGAATAATTTGTCAATGGCCAGTTCCTAAAGCGTAAGCAGGTAAATAGTAATACAGTAGAATTCTGCTACAACAAATCTCATTATAACAAATTTCTTGTTATAATGCTTTTTTTTTCTTGGTCCTGGCAGTTTCCCATAGGCATACTGTTATAAAAATTTTGTTAAAACGAAGTAATTTTGGCTGTAATCTCATAACAAATGTTTGCCGTGATTCTGCATGTGCACAGCCCATATGGGGATTACTCAATAAATGCCAGAAATTCTTGTAAAAATTAAAAGATGCAGCATTACAACTTCATAAAAAATATTCATGCAAAGAAAACTTGCAATCAAAAAATACACAACAGGACATATTTTTGAAATTCTTTTGCTCATCCATTTTAGAATATGCCTTTTCCAAATGTTGTCATACAATCTTCTTACAAGGAGATAAAGTCTTTCTCGGTACTCACCTATTCAACTAACTCTTCCTTTACCTCGTACAAATGGTATACATTAAAACAAAAGTAAAAAGTACTGGTCGTTATGAGCAGTACAAATGTTTGTTTATTTAAAGGAGAGTACTTTTTATGTTAATGGATTTATCTTCATTTCATCAGAAGTATAATCACTAATTATGCTAGGTCTTGAATTCTGCGTTTTAGAAGCATTTCACAGTATGTATATTCCCCATTTCCAATAAAATTGCAGTCTGAGATGTGCTAAAAATCATTAATCTTGAATTATTGATACAGCAACTTCTTTTTATACAGCACTTAATTTTTTCTCAGGTCTCCAGGAGTTTATTGCAACAAGATTTTACTGTATTAATAATATCAAAATTCATCCCAGAGAATAGCAGTGATTTTCTTCAATAAGGACTTTTCAACCAGTACAGAAGACATGTCACTGGTTGGTGGTTGGAAGGCATTTGACATGTGAGATTGTTCCTAACCCAAAGACAATTTTACACACTATTATTCTGGCACACCTGCAACCTAGTTGACCACGACAGGGTGTGATGAAACAAATTGCACCACAACTAATTTGCCAGAGTGTGCACATACTGTATACCACTTTCTTTGTGAGCCAATCAACCCTTAAAGACAGGTTAATAACCTTCCTCAGTTTCAGGGCTGGGATGCTTTGTTCAAAACTGATACAACATTATGTTCTTCAGTTAAGTTTTGCAGATAATAGTTGAATATTCAATCATGTTTAATCTCCACAGTACTCGACTAATATATATCTTTCCATGTAGATAGTAGATTTCAAACTTGCAATCCAAAATTTTTGTAGGGGGCACCAAATTTGCTTCTTGCATTAGGTGCCACCCATGCCTGCGCCGGCCCAGAGAGTAAACATGGAACTCTTTCACATGTCCATTAGAGAAAAATTATAAAGCATCTTAGGTTAAATGGACAATTTATAGTTGCAAACCTCATGATCCTCCGGAGCTATATTTACTATGAAAAATAATGGCAAGCCAGTTTTGTTGAAAATAATGGAGGCATTTAATTACATTTTTTCTTTTAAAAATTAAGTTAGTTTTCAATTATTACCTGTAATTCAACGAATTGTGACATTTATAAGCTGACTATGGAGTAAAATGTAGGAATCCTTTCTCATTCTAATTTCTATTGAAGAGTCATGGAAAACGTTCATTAACCTGCTTGCTGCAGGCTTACGGCTAAGCCTGGTTTAAGCCCATATAGTAAATTTTTTTCTGGCCATGGACACCATTTCAAACGTTTAAGCCGATGTAAGTGCAGGGGCTTCTGTCTGTGACATGTTCTGAAACAAGAAAGAGAACAAGTTTCCTTCTTCGGCTAACAAATTAGGGATGACTGAATTTTTTTGTATTTTGAATTAAAACAACTTTTCTCAGCAAAACTTCCAGGATTCAATGGAAAGAACTTCCTGGAATCCATGAATTCTTCGTTAAGCATATCAGCAGAAATTTCTTCATACAGCAGAAATTGGATGAGACTTTTTATGAACATTGACATAGCGCTCCGATGCATCTCACGGTGAAAAAAGAATTTCCAACATAAAAAACAGCTTCGAAGTTCTTATTCTCCAGAGAACAATAAATCCATCCAAACACAGGAAAGCACCAAGTCGCAACACAAAATAGGACCGATTCTATACCATGGTAAATCCTCAGCGGCACGAACAGTACTAAAAAAATCGAAATTTCTATCCAATTGAAAACCGACACTTGAACACACCCGGGAAAACTACGAATTCAGTCCCGCAGAATCTGGGTCCATCTTATCCGTCTTCAAGCCGGAAGTTCCAGGTTTTTCCTTGTTGGAAACCTTGACCTGTTTTCTCCGGCACTTTTTCCCAAATGTTTCCTTCTTCACCTGATGGAATGAACACATTTATGCAACTCCTTTCGGAGCACAGAAAGCTTCCTCCGTAACTCACCTTGACAGGTTCGTTCGACACAACAATATTTCGCCGTTCGAATCTCTCGATTTCCTTCAGGCCTGAGCCGTTTTTCATGCACTTGCAACACACCCACAGAGATGACACAACATCCAAGACCTTCCCTTCTTCACCTGGGCACTGAAAGTTTCAGATTGAAAACCTTTCTCAGTACTCCAGCAAAATCAACCAGTCAAGACCAAGCACGCATGAAATAATTCAATCCTGTCTTCAAACTTGAAAAAGACGGCTTACCAGTTCAATGGAACACCGAACATGCGTCATTTCCGAACAACTCAAGCATTCGTGCAGCCTTTCCCCATTCTTGGATTCCTTTAGATTGCACAAAAGACAAACGGAGGTCGCTCGCATTGAAGGCTGGAATAGAGAACAGTAGAATTATAGTGGATTGAATCAAGCGACCAAAAGCAGAGTCAATTATTGAATAATCTTACCAGGAACACGTTTTACATTTGAAATCATTCCCGACACAAACACGCCTTTGATTGAAGCTTAGCACTCATCTTACTCCCTTTGAATTCGATCTGTACAACTAATTTTTTTTTCGCAGGATGCGAGTGAGCAATACCACACAGTTCATATACAAGCTACAGTACTTTCAAATCAACCAATTAGTGGTGATTTCACGATTCCATTTCATGAAGAAGTCACGTTGCTGATACGCTTCGAAAGAGACACGGAAGTCTTTCACTTGTTACAAATATTTTTAAAAATACAATATTGTAGTTCAACTTTGCACCGGGAAATACACAGCGAACTGATCAAATTTGCTGTCCCTCGAGGGTAAGAAACGGCGTGGTGATATAAATTACCGGTGCATACACACATTTTCAATTCACGCTGCTGATATATACAGTCTAAACCTGCTCAAGTCAAACTTCGAAGGAACAGCAAAAAATTCGAAATACGGAAACAAGCATTTGAGTTGGGGGAAAGAAAGAAATAATTACAGGAAATTATAACTGGTGATATTCTGAGCCTAAAATTGCTACTTGAATAAGTTGACGGGATGCTAGAGTTGAAGACAACGGTTCAACTTCTTTTCAAAACTCATCAAGATACGATTTTAATGCTTTAGTGTAAATTACTGTAAACACCCTTTTCTCCTTCCTCCGTCAATAAAATCATCGCAAAAAAACATCCTCAAAATTCGTGCATGGATGTTCGAGGACGAAAGCTTTTGCTGTTCGGGAGATTTCGAATATTGTTTCCAAGGGCACCGACAGGGATTTGAAAAAATCCGACTCATGCAGATATTCAACTTAGGAAGTTTCGCGTTATCAAGGTTCAACTTTAACGCATCCGACCAGCACCACAACGCTTCTTTGCACCCATATCAGTTAATTCAAAATAGATCAAGAGAAGCGAAGAAAGAATAAAACGCATCCGATAGAAAAGGAAACTTACTTCGAATTCGTAAAAAAATAAAATAAAAAATAAACTCACGTTCAAACACTGTCGTTCGTGACAAGCCTGCCTCAGCCTTCCACGTCCGCCAAATTTGGGCATGTCCACACAGAACACACAGACCCCACAATCACTCCTCAAACAAGCTTCACACGCTTTGCACCTTAATCTCCGCCTTCGTTTCTTTCCTCTGGCCTTTTTAAAAGCAGCTAATTCGTCCTCAGTTAAAGCAATGCGTTTCTGCGGCTTCGAATTCGTCACTATCTGGCCGTTCTTCGCCTCTTCATTGGTCCACAAGAGTACTGTGTGTCCAGTAACTGCTCGTTCGCGATCCACTTTGTAGTTCGTGAGGATAAACCTAATATCGCGGATCAAGTCCGCCGGGGATTTCAACAAACCAGGTACACACCGGTCTTTCGGTGCCAATGAATACAAGAACCAGACGATCACTTTCAAGGCGTGCAACTCAGCCGACGTCAAGTACACTCCAGGACAAAACTTGGGGTCCTCTTGACTGGATTCCGGGTAGACTTCACTATCTTGCAAATGGTTCTTCCCCATGAGAACCCCGACGTAACGCGCCAAAACGTACCAGTGCATCTCCACAAAAAATGGGAACTGGAACTTCTTGGTGACCTGCGTAGAACACACATTTTGTTCAAATTCACGAAGAAAGTCTGAAAAAATGAAGGGTCACTACCTTACATGCTTTCAGTCATCGTATTCGGCGATTCACCCATGAACTGCCAAATTTTCTTCACACCCATTTATGCTTTATTTAACTTTATTTACACCTAGACATGTTGGACAAACTATTGACTTCAAAATGTAAAAAAAAAGTTCCTAATACTTCAAATTTAAACTTGAACCCCAATTTGAGATCACTGCTGATTTCTATAATAAGAAATGATAGCCAATTAGACATTTTTTCTTCATTTTTCGGCAAAATATGGATGTAAGCTGAATTCGAATGCAAAAATAATTTTGGTTCATTTGTGACGATGGAATGTCATCAAGAACTGAACACTGAACACGAAATTTTAGGATATTTATCGAAACAGTTCTGAAGATTGTTTTTGCAAGAAGACAAAAAAAAAAACTCTGAAACATCATTCTACCCATCAACCAAATAATTCTTCAACATTTTTTCTGGTGCTGAAAAAAATTGGGAAGCTTCAAGAGTAACCTGAACATTTTCTTCCTCTCTAGACAGACAAAAATTTTACGAAATAAACTTATTCTTGTTCAGTTTGGATTTTTGTTCGAAGGGACTGTTAATCGGGCCCAAGGCAGGGAATGAGTAAGGAACAATTTTTGTGCCCTTTGCCACCAATGATTCTTATGCGATGAAAAATTAGACGTTCTACTTGTTGGATTCTCCACTGATAACTGCCGAACTCATACGGAAGCTTCTGAACTTTTGAAGGCGCATGAGAACTGTAGGAAGATATTGCAAGGAAGCAAAGTCCGTGGACGAAGAGAGCTATTTCGCCACAAATATGCATGGACGTACAGTACATCGTTTCCTGGTGAATCACGACATTCAGTAGAGTATGACTAGCCATTACGCACAGCACCCGAAGATTCGATTTTCCAACACTTGCTGAATGGAAGAATAAATCTTCCACATACCTTTGTGGCTATTTCGAGGTTGAAAATCCTGCATTGCATCAGCGTTTGGAAGGAGTGGAGAAAGTTGCCACCGAAAACAACCGAGTCTTTCGGCGTGTACACAGCATGAATCCAACCAGTGGGGATCATGAAGGTGTGACCAGCTTCTAGAATGATTCTGGAGCACTGCTCAACCATCTCGCCAAAGAAATACTGACTCTGTTCAGGGCTCATACTCCACTTCTGGTAAAGCTCCAGGTTTTCAGAAGTTGGTGGGATCAACAGGAACACCTTGCGCACAAGATGGAATTTCAGTACCAGACATGAACTTACACGCGCTACGCAAAGATTGTAAAAACAGAAGATTTTTACAGCTAAAGCGAGGAAAAATTTGAAAAAACAGTAAAATATTGTCACGGCAAAATCCCTGGGACAAAATGAGATATTTGTCATATCCACATTCAAGGTTTTCAGAACGTTTTAGACTGAAATTTTGTGAGAATGGATAATAAATACTATACTGTAACTTGCATCTAAAACAGATGATACAAGACATGTCATAATACACATGCCTCTCCGATGAAATCAAGGGGAACATTTTTGAATACAGGAGGACCCTCTGAAAAATGAAACTCAAGGGACAATAAAAAATTGTTTCAGGAAGACTTTTGTTTTAAAGAGCCTCCATTACACGGGGAGAGAATCCCATGGGACCAAAACAAATTTGTTGTACTGTACCAAGAAAATTTTCATAGACAAGATCTTTATATAGAGAGCCCATCTGCATACTGCACAATATTTTATTTTATTGAAACTGTCTTCTACTGAAGTGCTGTCTGCATTGAAAAATAAAATGAAACAATAGTACATGATTGTAGAAGCACTTCCTCCACATCGATTTCCTCATCCATACACACACGTTTGTTCTTTCAGATAGAGGAAAATTCTTTTCAGTATATCGCTTAATTACAAAAAGGCCCAAATTCTGAAATGGAGCTCAAGGTTTCCCAAGAAATATGTCAATCTGTATACTTGTTGAAGACTTGAATTTTCTCTTCTGTGATGAAGTTTGCATGCTGCACTTGTTCAAGTTTTACATTCTTTTCTGCCATTCATCGAATAATCCCTATGGCCGGTGCACAGAATCATGGCCAAAAGTTTGTTATACTGTACTGAGATTACAGCCTGAAAGATGATTGTTACGAGATTTAATAACATTACGCCCATTGAGAAAAAATTGCAAAAAAAGAAAAAAAATCCATTACAGCGAGATTCGGTGTAACGGAAATTAATTGCATGATGAAGTACTTTCAAGACTCACCTTCCTCCCGGAAACTAAGTGGTACCAGACAGAAGTACCACCGAAGTCCACGTGAAAATCAGTGTAACTACCTTGGACAGACATCAAGGCGTACTTTTGCACCTTTGGATACATCATGCGTCCCATCATATTCGTCGGCTCTGTCTGCAATGACTTCAGATGCCTCGGCCATGCACGGTCAGTCCAGTCTAGTTGTCGTACCTAGAAATCACGTATATTTGCCAAAAATAATCAAACAAGCACGGAATCGTTCTAAAATTCATAACTAAAAAAATCTCTACTCTAGGGAAAAAATATCCCGTTCACATTTCGTAAACAAGTTCAGCTGGTTTAACTATAGCCAGAAAAGTGATTTAAAAAATATCTTACAATCGCAGGGGCAGTCACGTCTTTATCTAGTTCAGATTTCGAAAACTCCAGAGATATCACATTCAAGCGCTTTGATTTCACAGGGTTCCTCCAGTACTGATGCCACTTCTGCATGGACATTTGCAAATTTTCTTGCGTATCGGTGTTCATCACATCCACCATCCTCTCAGAGCCTGGGGAAAAAACATTATACAGATGACCATTCACATAACTTCCGGACCACGGAACTCACCCACAGCTTTCCTGATGTCTTTCACCGTGCATTTAGACGGAACCTTCAAGTCTAGACCATCCTTGCACACAAATCTGATAGGAGTCTGAAAGCCGTTCTCTTGCACATAAGCCATGTTGAAATCTGCAGGATAAACCCGAAATAGCAACAGAAATACAACCGCAAAAATATATCTTCTCACCTTCGCCACGCATTTCCAAATGAAACTGGGTATTAAACTTTGCGTCGAAAATCTTTCTTCGGATGTTGTAATCCCTAGCTTCATCGTCATCCCACATACTGGCAGAGTCCTCGGAGGTTTCTTCATCTTCAGAGTACTCCCTCTGCTCGCCAACTTCCTCATCCTGAAATGATAATATGCCTCAACTACATACCATCACAAACCGAATTCTCACCACCTGATCGTTCAACAAACCTCCTTAGTGGTCGATTCTACGATGGCATCTGGATGTTCAGTCAAAGAAGGCTCCTGATAAGGAGAAGCTTCGTAGAAATCCATTTCAACAGACGGGGAAACCACGGCTTCGGCTTCAGCTTCTGTGGCAATGTAGTCATTGAATGCATACACTGGCACCTGCATAAGACACCGATTTCCCAATATATTCGTTACCCGGAAACGACTCTCTTACGTCTTCCTTCGCAGTAGTGTCGACTGTCGGAACATCTTGAACCATGGGATAAGGAGCCACGGCCCCTGAATTATTGCTGCTCGTTTCCTCAGAATAATGCATCCCATTCCCATGGAATCCACGTCTGGGGTCACCAGGCTGCAATTCCTGCGCGGAACATTTCTTTTTCAGTTACCAGCATCGATTCTGAAGTTAGAAGAGACACATACATGCAGAACATGATTGTAATCATTTGGTTCTTGGTCCATGTCGTCATCGAGACCGTCTTGGCCGAACTCCATGAATGATCTCAATACATCGTGAGATCAATTGATCTGGAAAAAGACTGATTTCTGTTCCTCACCTGAACGTTCCTGGAATGAATACCCGACGTATCGCATTTGTAGTAGGAGAAAAGAACCACCGGAATGCAATAAATCCGAAAACCTGACAAAACTCTTGAAAAAGTGCAATCGTTTCGTCACCCAACTTTTCAGATGATGGAGCTATACCGAATGACAACAGGGACTATTCTTCGCTAGTGCATCACGACTCATCTGAACAATGCGTCGCACGCGAAACCTAACCACAGATGCCCCAGACGGGAGTCTATCTCCTCAACTGAAGCCTTTCAGCTTCAGTGAAACGGTGATGCCCCATCTCGCCAGAGCAGAACTCTCGGTCGTCAAAACTCTTTGCCACTGCGCCCCCCATCCCCTGGACCAAACACTCTCTACTGTGGTTGCACATGAGTAACTTCAAGAATCGGGAATAAATCCCTTATGCAGGAAGTGGTGTAGCAGGTGACTCCATGTGAGAGAAAATGATTTCTCCATATATTTGTGAAATCATATGATGGGATGTTCCATGGGTATTTTAGATGTCAGGCATATTTTCTTAAATGTGGTTTGACAATAAGTGCATTTGACAAGTTGTATTCCATTGTGGGTTTGACAAGTGCCTCTTGAGGCCTGCTTGACATCAGTTTCATTGAACTTGAGCATTTTATTAATTCAAGCAAGGAATTAGCTTCAAAAGGTTCCAACAATTTGGTTTTATGGGTTTAGAATGACCAAGATTGTTCAGCAATAACAGTATTGTATATATAGGTCTTGATGACAATTTTTTATTGAGCTGACAAGTTAATTTCTTGGACACTGCCTGTATTATTCAGATGCAACAATCTAATTTTAATCAGAGGAAGGCTTGGACAAAAATACAAAAATTGACCAGTTCAGGAAGACAGGAGTTTTTGACACAAGGATCAAATTCTACTGCAAAAACTATTGTTGCAGTACTGTATATTTATATCAATGCATGAAATATATATTCATATTTAGTGTGTCATGAGGAATGTATACATTCAGGGTTTTTATAAAGAATTCTTCAAGCTTTCCAGAGTGGTGAGTTCTTATTAGATAGATTCTATCAGTTTAGCACTAGACAAAACCCCACATGTTCTTCAGATCCTGATATGAACAAGTGCTAAGTTTATGATTTCAGTGCCTGGCATTTCAAACAAATTCTGTTCAGTATGCAAGGGTTTTCATTTAGTGGTACAGTACTCAAATATCTTTTTTTGGCACTGTTGAACTTCTCAGTAAGGTTGATCTATGAACAAATTACATTATGGGTTAGGTTTATACATTAGTAAATTGACCAATGAAAATTATTTTCTGGCCTTCATAATTGCAAGTGTTCATCACCACATATGTCTTACCTGCAAGAAGTTGCCTGATCACTCATTGAAAGCATTGAGATAATAATTTACATATGTTTTCTCTGTTTTATGCAAAAAGTCTTATAAAATTTAGCTCCAGCGTAATAACCAAAAAGACCTTTGGAAACTTGATTAAGGGACAAAGTTGTGACCCAAAATTTTGAAATTAAAAGCGGTTGAAATGTATTGGTTTTGCAAACATTCATCAGGGATCTATTGGAAAAACAAATTAGGTAGGTTTGAATCAACAAATTCATATTTTATAAGTTGTTGCATAGACATTACAGTATGACAAAGCACTGCCATGTCTTGAAAGTGGCATTCTTTGCAATTTTTTGTGGCATTTTTTGCATCCGCAAGTAAAATGAGAGAAAATAAGAGACACCAGAATTCAAATTTGAGCATAAATACAACTTGAATTGAAATAATTTTCAATTGTTCAGATTTGTAAAAAGTTTCTGTCAAAATTTTCCCGTTGTTCAAATGTTACACACCCCTTGAAACTTCTCACACATTTCAAAAATTTAATCCTTGCCTATGACACGCACCCCTTCTTTTACTTTAAATTCTGAGAAGAAAGGTGCACATGGCACTGTATTACAGGTACAGCCCAAGATCCAGCCCACGGAGCATTCTCGTCCAGCCAAAGGCAATCATCATCAGTAACCATATACATTAATTTTGAGAACCTGCAGGTCAATCCAACTCCCAAAAACAAATTTCTATAAATTTTGGGCAAATCAATTTGACCATTTTTAGTGCACTGTATAACTCACACTAAAAAAATGCAGAATGTGTACATTTTTCTGAACCCTCAACCAACACTTTTTTTGAGAAAATATACCGTACATTTTTTCTTGTGGCCTGCAAAGACTATCATCCTTGCCATGTGGTCCACCACCAGCTTTGAGTAGAGTACCATGGATTTGGTACAGTGTTCCCCAACCAGTGGTCTACAGACCAGTGCAGGTCCTTGAAAGTTTATTGCCAGTCTGCAGGGAATTTTTTCAGCATAATAAATTCATCAAAAGTACAATAGCACTGAAGTCTATTATCTTTGAAATTTTGGAAAGACAATGGCAGATGAAATTATCAAATGGAAAAGTTGGTTTTTTCCTAATGACACATCAGACAAATTCATGGCTGGTAACATACATTATTTTAATTTTTCATTCCGATAAACCTTTCCTCAAGCCCACATTTATATTTTTTGAAGACATTCCATTAGTAGCATTGTTCACTTTTTCTCAACTTAATTTCTGTGAAAAGCAGAAACCTTTTAAACACCTGCAATAAAGTCTTTCAAGCAAAAAATTTTTGAGTCTGCAAAAATTTTATGAAACTTTGCCAGCTCCCAGAAAATTGTAGGCCTTTTGACAGTACCCAGGACCAAAAAGGTCGGGGAACATTGCTATTAAAGTAAATATCATCAGCCTCTTGAAAAGCGCTTGTTAAAATCGGAGAATCCAGTCATTTCATTCCTGGGGTTGGAGTGCAATAAAAGAAGGTCCCCTCCCCATCCTGTCCTTGTCCTTAATAGCAAGCATAGGAACGGTGAAGAAATAAGGACTGACTTCCACGAACAATTTCTGGGAAGTCATCAGTCGTTGATGTTCGCAATTTGCATTGAATACGGCTGTTATTGCTGCTGCGCATGCAAGTGAACCGCACTCTCCACAGTCGCCGTTTATTGTTCTCAATCCGCCCGCCCGTCGACCCTGGGTGTCAGCACTTCCGGCAATAGTTCCCCCCCAGGGCCAGGGGAATTGCCCGGAGACGCGCTTATCGCCTGATGAAAATGGAAGACAACCATCAGCAGCGAATCAACGCGACCGCACTTCCAACAGCCTTTGATGTACGGGGAGTTCACCATATTATACTGTATTGTATTGTACTGGGGCACGAGCACCTGCGTGTGATTCCGAAACGGGGTAATGGACTCTCTCAACACAGTACATTTGTCCACCGAATTCCACCACGGCAGAGGTTCTTTCAATTTGCTTAGATTCAAGGCTGTTCTTTGGCGGAACCCGAGTTGCCTACAGCATACATTTTGCAAATTTATTCAAGGGTTGGACCTCAAAAACTCAAACGTCTCCATATGTATGAAGTATTTGTAGACCCTGTCGGAATTCCCCAAGAACTATGCAAACAGGTGGGCTCTCAAATAAAGTATCTATAACTTTGTTTGTCCCATAGGGTTCTCTTTCAAATTTTAGGGGTTCTTTCAGTTTGCAACAATTTTTCGTTTGTCCCGTTGCGTTCTCTTTCAATGTTATAGGGATCCTCTCAGTCTACAACAAATTTTTTTCTGGTCTATTGAATTTCATTTTAGAGAGAATTTACCTGTAATCAACCTCTCTTACTGCACGGAACTCTTTTCCATTCAAACCTCTACAACTATGTACAATTTTTGCTGGAGAACTATGGGACATTTATTCTGGAAACTTGAGCAAAGAGAACAGCAATGTAAATGTGACTTCAGGCTTTAAAAAAAGAAGTGAGTCAATAATTGATGGGTAAATTAACCCATGCCTCTAACTTCAGCATCCTTTCAACTCACTATAATTCTATGCCCAAAAGATCACCAATTTTAAATCCATGCAGTAAATATTTCTTCTTATGTATCCAGCAAAAATGGCTGTTTCCTTAACTATGAATTTCTCTGCCAACTTCATTTTGTTGGTCCCTTGAAGTTTGACTTCAAGAGGTTCAACTATTATTTGTTTTGGGTTTTCTCACAGCTGTAAAATGCATGCATAGAGACAGAGGTCATTCAAAGAAGAAAAGTTCATGTAGCAATCTTGGTGGGTTAGTTGGGTTTTCAAGATATGGCTTTCCAGTCACATTAGAATGAGCTGCAAATGGGCAGAAAAATAAATGAAACTTGAGGCAAATTCTCCACAAACAAAAAAGGCAGCAGCATGAAGAATCAGCATGCGCTGCTGCTGGTGAAGAAATTTCACCAGTTCAACAATGGAGAGAACAAAAAAATGGCTGGAGATTTGAATTATTGGCTGGGCATAGATGCGATGCACAAATTTTGAATGCAACATGCGTAATTTGTCAAATTGTTACACAGTGTTGACGTGACTAACTTCAAAAATTAATTCTAACCAGATTCAAAGAAGATCGGAACTATATGAGCTTTGGTGCCTTGAATAATTTATTTGAGGAGATTTAATTAAAAAACCCTGCGTGTATTTGCACTAGTTGATAAGCTGCAAATACGGCTGATGTTGTATGATGCAAAACATACCATACAATCTTCTGAAAGGTGAGTTGTTCCCTCTGATTACAATTTGGGATATAGGGAGAATAAAGATCTCCTGCAAGGAGAGATTTTTGCAAGGAAATCTACCTGAACTCGATTTCCAATGTTTGGATATCAATTTTGATGAGACATTGGCATGATGGCATCAAAGCCAGACCAGTGCATACATTGCCATGCAGAAAATAATTCACATAAAATGGATACACTACAGAACCTATTTTACAGATGGTTTTTTCACATTCCAAAATCATGCAGCATTAGAGCTCTTAGATTATTATTGGGACATTGTTGTGCAGTGTGTAATGTAAACAGTCGCTTTCTGATGTTCTTACATAGGTTGGCAATAGCCAATAATCAACTTTCAACAGAAGCAATTAAAGAATTTTGGAAACTAACAGTATCTGAGAATAAACTCCCCACTACGGTAAACTTAAAATTACAGGGATTCAAGACATTCTACAGTCAACCCCCGTTAAACCGCCCCCCAATAAACCGCCACCCTCACCTCCCGCCAAAATTTTGCCCCAAACAAATCTCCTCTATGTTAAGATGATGGGGAAACCTCGATAGGCCGCCATCCACCAACAATTTTCTGGCCACAAATCTGCACCTGTCCTTGTTTTTTTACCCCGTTAAACCCGGTTACAAAATTAAAGGACTGGTTCCGAAAGGAGAATGAAGAAGAAGTTGAGACATGAAAAAAAACTTTGTTCGTTGTAAAAGGGAAGAAGGTTTTTATGAGAAGTCTCAAATTAAAAAGAGGTATAATCCTTGAAAATTATGGTCTGCAAGTACTCTTCAGCAACTCTTTTGACTCTCCAAATTATTTGCAGCTTTTTTATCCCATTGCATTCATATTGGCTGCAAAACATAATTATCTTCATGCTTCCAGCAAGATATTCCTTCAGAGTTTAGAATACTCCTGAAAGTTAAGCAGGGAATGTATTTTTGAATTTTTTCAGACATTTGTGGCTTGTTTGACAAATTAATGGATTCTTTGTAATATTTTTAAAATGTGTATGGCTATTCTTTTACTTATTTAGAATACTCCTGAAAGTTAAGCAGGGAATGTATTTTTGAATTTTTTCAGACATTTGTGGCTTGTTTGACAAATTAATGGATTCTTTGTAATATTTATAAAATGTGTATGGCTATTCTTTTACTTAAATCAAGCCCTGCTGATGTTTGAAATGCATCATCCTGAAGTTGTCAACATGCTGCAAACATAGGAATTTACATGGATGTGCTGGGGTAATTTTTGAAATATTTTTAGTTTATAAAAAATAAATAACCCATTCTATTGGAAAAATATTGAATGAATGATTTATATTTCAATCTTCATCAGCATACCAATTGGCAAGTCATTTAAATCATCGTTATGAATGATGATCATCTGGTATGGAGACTGCTGGAAGTTGCAAATACACACTTTGATTATCAGTTTCAGAAGTGTACAGGATACGAAGCAAGGAATTTGAAACAGCCCCTCTCTTTGTCTCTTATCCTTGTACAAATAATTTTCTGAGTTGAAAATCTTCTCATGAAATGCTTATGAATTGTTATCTTTCCAACCATTCAGGGACAAGGAAAAATTTATCTCAGTTACAATGTGAAAAAAGTTTTCCTCTCATTTTCTGTGATCCTGTTTTGTGTGCCAATGATATTGTATATTCCACCCCCCCCCCCCCCCCCCCCGGCCCCCCCCCCCCCCCCCCCCCCCACCACCTCGAGAGCGAACCCGATTACTACCTCATGCTCGGCGCTCCGCACATAGCCTGCAGTGTTGTCATTTTTAAGCCCCCGCTCGGCAACAGCCGGAGACGGGATCCGACAAGCTGTTGGCGGTGTGAGAGGTCAGCAGAGTTTACTATGGATGTGCGGGGTTTAATGCGGTCTCGGATTAAGACTAATAGGCAGTCAATTATCGTTAGCCTGTCAACAGAATAATACAGTGAGTCCTCGCATGTCAAATATCTTGGACATAGAAAAAGAAAACAGCACACAAACCTTGGAATTGGAAAAATGACTAACCAAATGCAGTTTTCCCAGTTACAAAATAGGGTAAACAATTGTATAAGTTTTCTGGGTTGAACTTGGGAATTATTCTGATCAATTATGAATGAAAGGAAGAAAATACCGTTTCTAGGCTTAACAAAATGTTTACGTTTAAGGAAGTTGGTGGCTGAAGATTGTTAAGTTTAACTCAATTTTATAGAAATGCAATTTAGAAAGCACAACTTGTAATAATATCTTACAAAAATTTACTCATCTTAAAGGTCAGGATGAGACGTTTTGTGTCTGTCTGAGACCGATTAATTTTGCTAAAATTATAACTTGACGGCAACAGTGGTTTTTGCGACCAAATTTCCGCATAAAAAATTATGTGCTGCAAAAATTTGTTTTGCAATGCAGGATCTTACAGTGGGCTGAAAAAAGTGCATTGCAAATTCAGCGAGATGGTTTGGTTTGACATGACTCTCATAAGGGAAATTGAGTTCTTTATGCTTCGACTTAAGGGATCAGTCAAGTCGTAATCTAAGTCACATTTTGCTGTGTTAAGGCACTAATGTAATTCTTGATTCCATACACTAAAAAAAATATTTTCATCCCTTTTTGAGACGCCTCAAGTTGACAGCAAAGAAAACGAGCCCATCACACAGCCCAAAAAGCTTCGATTATTTTGCGCTACTGTCTGAGGAGTCCTAGTGATTGTCATTTCACATTTTTCTGACTATTTTAGTTTATTCCTCGTCAACTGAGGACATTCTTTTATTCAGTAGCCTGTCATATTCTCCAGAATCGGATAAGTGCGATCCATGCAAAATTGCCTGTAAAAACGGCTTGAGATTCCCATGTGAAATGCGCACCTGGGGATAGCTTGGTGGGTGGCCCGAGTCTCCAGTAACCTTTCAAGTTGCCTTCAAAGACCGCGAAATGCATCGTTAACATCGATATGTAGGTTGTGAGATCAAACAGCTGTAGACTCGGTATGAATTCGCTGACAAAAGAATGTCTGAATAACGGAAGACAGGCATGAATACTTGTACAGCTTAAAAGGTCTCTGACACAACTCCTTAGCTACGAAATCAAGAATTCCAATGCATTACATCGAACATAAACTTTATTCGGTCCTGGTTTCCTAAAAGGAAACAAAAAAGAAGCTTCCAACCTTCACTGATGAACGAACCTCAGGTATGTGGAAAAGTGACTCATGAAAAACTTAGTTTTACCTAAACCATGACCTTGGCATCATCGTCGAATTCCATCGTTTTAAATATTTATATTCTTTGTTAGAATGACAAAACTAAAGGTATTTACTGCACTGGTACATCATTCATCATATAAAAACTGTTGGAAAATTTTATAATCTTGAAAATATGTGGCAAATTTTAGAAAAATCGACTATTTGGCGGCCAGACACATTTCAAAATATTCATTCAGCTAGCGATAGCGTTCAAAAAATTACCATTCCTGTCCATTCCCAGTTTCACTGTGCTTATTATGACTAAATTGAAATTTGGAACACCGCGTACATCTTGATGATTGCTGTATTTACTCGAGTACAGTAAAACGTACCCTCGAATAAGGCATGCGCCTAAGAATTTGTGAGTGAAGTAAAAAAAAAACTTTTCTTTCATATGCCAAACAATCCAGTTTTTGTTTTCTGATTGAATGATGATATTGTTTGGTTCTTATTGACTATACACAAGAGGAGTTTGCTAATTTTTTTCTTTTCCCCCTACAGTGATTTCTGTAGTTCTGGCACTCATTTCATGATTTTTAATTTCAAAAATGTATTTTCTCTCTTTTTTATAAATCTGCATGCCTACGTACCATGCATACCTTTCCGGCTAATTCATTTTGGAAATAAGGTGTGTTGGGCACTATTTGTCAATACTCAATATGCTTCAATATAGAGGCCCCCAGTGTTTATATAAAATAATAGATATTTCTCCTAGTGTTCAACAAAGTCTGGCTTCAATTAGAAGTTGGCCATCACTGAATAGAGAAGCTAAATAGAGTCGTCATTCAACTTTTTTGTTTTTGTATTTTGCTCAAGGAATGCTTTGCAGGACCATCCTCTGTAGAAGCATTTTTCTACCCTCAGCTAGTATAAAAGACTGAAAAGTATTTTGCTGCGAATCCTTTGCGACCCATCCCTTATTGGAGACTGGCCACAGTTAGATAATATTCATTTATTAGACAGAGCATATACAGTACGGTACAGGGTTCTACTCATACCTGCTACACCGCCACCTTCATGAAAAAGGCGCGCAAGGGATAAAAGGGAAGGAACGCGTTTCCGCGCGGAACCCGTATTGTCCGCCCTTCTCAAGTAAAACGGAAAGAAAGAAAAAATCTGCGGACATGGTCTTCCACACATGTACACACACCTACACATGCAGTATGTACCAGGGGGAAAAGGAAAAAAAAAAGTGAGGCAAATCAGTCTTTGGTGCTGAGAGGTTTCAGGTGCGTGGGGGTGGAAGCGGGAGGGAAGAAAAGATCAACCCCCGACCAGAAAATCCGGGAACCCCGCGCGCAACGGACCCACAACGAACAGGTGAACATTCATTGAATTCTGCGGGATCATGTGACCGGGTCCTGGGAGGGACTGGCGCCGAACCTGGGGCACAAAAACCTTTCTCCCAACTTGCAAAACGAACGAACCCGTCGCTGTGGGCGAATTACTATTATCGCCCTTTTCATCTGCATGAAATGCACACGCGAGAATACTGTGCAAAAAAAAAAAAAGACATTAACGAAACCCCCAGCATTATTTGTTGCTTTTCCCTCAGAAAAATACTTGGTTCCGAATGTGGAGAAACATTTATTCATCTTCTTGGAGCAAAAGAATCGAAGAAGGCCACCCCCTTTTTGAAGGAAGAAAAACATGTCCTTTTCTCATGCGGTCCTTTCAATCCAATCTAACAATTATCTTCGACAATAGCGATTTTGCATCAACCGCCACACTCACTGTTGTCATCTTTTCTTGCGAAAATTTCCTTTTCACTCAATTTTGTGAAGAAAAAAAAACTAGTCGGCGAACTATTTTCGTATTCATCGTCTTTCACCCAGAACATGATCAGAAAAAAGAGAAAAAGCTCGTAGAAAGTAACCGGACCAAGTTTCAGTGATTCAAATTAAGTTGTTACTTCAAGCTCTTTTTTCCATTAAATCTGTCCGGATAAAATTGCTAAGCAGAATGATGCGAAAGATTTATCAAGTCTGGTTTTCCGCAATCGTGCACACATTAAAAGCATTTTTGCATGGTTATTTATGGCAATAAAATATGACGCATTGAACTTTGAACTTTTGACAGTGGAAGTTCCGCCAATTAATTTCAACAGCAAATCAAGTATAGTTTCTTGAGAACATAGTACAGTAACCACAAAATTTCCAGAGCATTTGAAAACGAAAAACGTGAATTTTCATAAATTAATGAATCGAATCTTCGAAAAAAGCTAGATAAGGCAACAATAAGCAATACAGTACACACTAATAATTCAAGCAGGTGTCAGGGATACTTGACAAAATTCCATTCTAGATTCTTTCAATAACCGACATTCCGTTCCGAAATATTGTATCAATAATAGCTAACAAGTTTTGTGCAAATCGTGAATTTTGAAATCTGCGTGAGTCAATTTTCCTTTCGTGGCTTTTTTTCTTTGGAAAGATTTCTGTAAAAAAAGAAAATTCAGATGTGCAGGGAGATTTTTTTCTCTCCCAGAAAACAAAACAAAAAAGCGGGAGATTTCGATGAAAAATCTCAAATCGTTGTCGCCTTTTTTTCTCTACCGATTTACTCCTTTGAATCGGAAATTTGGAAATCTGTGCGCATAAATATTCCCTTCATTTTTCTCCCCCCATCTCTCTCTGTTAGATCTCTGGGAATTTCCTCGTGCACTGGGGACTGTTTTGCGAAGAAACCAATGCTATCATTTGCAATCGCAATACCCAGCTGCAATCCCACGTTCTGCAGGTGCCCTGTCCCGCCTCACGCTTGGTTCCATCAGCTACCTGCTGGTTTATCCTCAGCATCATCCACTGCTTGTAGCTTCGCAGGAATACCAAAATAAAAAATAAAATAAAAAAGGAGAAAGAAGAGGAACAAACAAGAAGAAAGACACACATGACGTGAGCTAGAACGACACTGATCCTTTCCCCCACTACCTCAACACATACGTCCGAAAACCGCGCCCATGAGACCAGTTCGCACTTCTCTCGGCTCAGCGGAAGACCAAACACGAGACACCACCAACATTTTTGCCTCACCCTGAGATCGAGACTGACATTTTCCCCGGAGAATTTCCCATCTTTTCCTGTGTAAAAAGCGTGGAAATATCCCGTACCCCTTAAATAAATTAATCGGAAACATTAAACAAAAACTGGACATGCATCCTCTTCCACTCTCGAAATTGGAGCATTTTTGAAAAAAATATATATATAAAGGCCTCATTGTTGTTCAGAACTGCCTCAGATTATCAGCATCCTATTTCAACCCGTTCAGCAAACAGGAATTTCTTAGTAAACACAATATCACTCAGAATGCAACTTTATCTGCGCGCGAAACCTCAAACCACTCAATACTGCTCCCAACCGACTTAGGCCCAATTTACTCATGCATATCCCATGCGAAGAACAATTGCAACTTCAAACAACACACGAGAACACATTTTCCGCAGGTTTTTGCAATATTGGACGATGCCTTGCAGAATTTCAATCATATTGAATTTATGAATTAACCTTTGCGTGAGGACTTGACGCGATTTCATCAGCGCTATAAATCTCTGCATGGTACGTAGAGACGAATTTAAAAAGTTCAATCATTTCTCTTCTGACGAAAACATGTGAAGAGCATAGATCACTCGTGTGATTCATGTCCTCGACTACTTGAACTACTGATTCAGCTACTGAGCTCAGCATAATTCAAGATTGCTGAATGATGATGAAAAATTAACGCATATTGAGCATCGAATGTTTAAAAAAAATTCATTTTCAACAAAAATGCCTAATCTTTTATAAAACCAAGATTTTTCACATCATCCACACCAGAAAAATCAAGATAAAATAACACAATTTACATCGATCTTGGCTGAATGGTGACAGCAGTAAATTGAGGGAACCGGTATTTTAAGCAATCAGGTAAAAATGAAGATCTGTTCGTGTGCAATTTCTGGCACTGAATCAGAAGCAACAATTCGAGGGTTGCCAGAGTATACAATATACGTGAAGAGACGTTAAAAATCATCACCCAGAGTTCTGCCTTCCATATAAAGATGAAAATCAATCAGGGAAGCCAGTCTTACCGAAAATTTTAAAAATCGGATCGCTCTGGCATTGATCGTTGATCATATAGCGTCAGTCCACATTTCCTCGTTTCCCAAAGCTAACACGAATTCGTGCTCCAGTCGTATTTCTTCTCTATGCAGCAAAAAGGGGGGAAAAACTGCTCGTTTACCAAACGAAATTGCGTTCGTGCTGGCGATGAGCACGCATGCGAAATGCGTCCGGAAGTTATGAGCAATGACCAGAACATCTGTCCGTCGTGGAAGCAACATAACCCTCATTTTTCATGTTACCGAAAAAAGATCTTAAGTTATATTTTTTTTTAGCTTCGGGGCGTTTCGGTATCCATTTCCGAGCGGTCAGCTTTGTTGCCCACTGAGTTACCAACAAATCATCAGCTATCCCGATCGAAACCGTTGTTTCTTTCCTTTCTATTTTTGATTTCTTGTGTTTTTTTCACACAGAAAAAGTGTTCGGTGATGAACCTTACACGTGTTGCAAACATCATGGGGAAAATTGCGGGAAGCGTTCGTTAGAGCAACCGTGAAAAAAAAACCTTCGACCGCGCATTCCGCTCGTAAAACAATTTCTCGTAATTTAAGATTCCAGACCATCACAAATTCATCAACAAAAAAAAAAAAAAACACGGGCAGTAAAATATTTTGTTTCTGCTGAAAACAACTCAATATTTTTCTAGTACTGTACCTCTGATTCCTGTGCCGGACATCGTGTTGAAATTATGTAGACTTTCTAGCGTGTGAGATTCTGTATAGGAAAACTCTCCACGACATTTGAATAAAGATGAAACACAATAATTTTAAGCCTCCATAAGAAAAACGTGAGACACTATATCGAAAAAATGGATTTTTCTACCATAGGTGCACAAAAATATATACCGATAATAAATTTTCGAACGTTAATACAGTACCACCTGAAGAGTTGAAGCAATTCGACACTTCAAAGCTGGAATTCTGAAATGAATTTATATTTTTTATTGATCAATCAGTCTCAAGATAGTTGAGCCAGAGGTGGATCAATTAAATCAGAGCCCCCCATCGAATGCATTTCTTCAAACCTCCTGGCACAACATTTCTCGGATATACTGTATTTAAAAAAATCAAAATCATGCAAGTCTCGCCTGAAATGGACATCAACGAAAGAGGCCGAAGGATGAATTTCCCGAAGTGGGTCAAGGGGAAAAAAATACGAAGAGAATTAAAGCCTATTTAGCGCTAATTGGCGGAGACGAAACAGGTTTGGGCCCGAATTACCGCAGTCAGGGGAGGGTTTTAATGATGACCCATTGGGCGCCCAAATCGCCAAGTCTGAGCCACGAGATGATCACATCCGACTCTAAACTTCCTCGGAAGCGGGTAATTGGTCCCGCCGAAGAAACCCAGAAATCCATTGCCCTCCCACCACCACCACCAACACATCATCTCTCGTTTCACCAGCAGTCCTCTGCTCCGTGACAAAGAAAAAAGCTCCGGGGGCAGGCAATAAAGAAAAGCCGTGAAGTGACTCATCAGAGTCCGAGGAAATCACTGGCAGAAAAGCCGTCATTTTTCGGAAATGGTAGGATTAAGCTGTCCCACGGTTCCCAGACAATCCGCACGAGTGGCCCCAAAAGCGAGCGCATCACGGACGACGGGGCAAAAAAAAAATAAAAATCATTCCCTTATTATTCTTTCACGCATTGCAACGGGACTCGGACAGTACTTACAGTACTTTCATATTCCGAAAATACGCTCAGCTCAGACTTTTATCTCTCCAGAGAGACATACATTCATCATGGATTTTTGTGGTTCGTAAAAGGTGTGACCTGCGTTTGGTGTCAGTTACGAATTACGATTGCATGGCTTTTCAAACTTAATTTTTTGATTTTAATAAAATAAAATAAAAGTGTACATTAAACAGCTTATAAATATACAGCGAGGTCTCAGCTAACATGTGCAATCCGTTACAATTGAATGTTTGTTGATTGCCTGAAAAAGTTGTCAGCTAGATTCAATTTTTTCAGGGACAACTTTAATCTTTTCTGAAAGGGAAATGCTGGATATCCACATCTGCTTTCTGGGTTAGCATTTGTTAGCCAGGGCATGAGTGCTAAAAGTCAGGGAGACCCCCACATGCGGACACGTTGACATGGGGACAATTCGACATAGGGACATTTATTTTCAATGAAAAAATAATTAAAAAGGCCCAACACATGGACACTGTCTCAACATGAGAATATCGCATAATAAAATTGCCAATAAATTTTAAGAAAATTGACTTTTATTAGGCTTAATTGCAAGAAACAGATATTTCCAAACCTAAGACCTATGCAAGAAAAATTCTTTGGTACTTTTCCCATCACTTTCCCATTAATACAGCTAATTAAAAAATACCTATAGCACAGATGAAGTTCCTTCTCTCTTTGTGACTTGGATGTTATTTTTACAGATGTCAACATTTCAATGAACTGTGCAGTGGTAAACTGTTCAATGCTCCAAATGTTCTTATTGGGTTGAAAATATATTCATTGAATCAAATTCAAAAGGCAAACTTTTTTCCTGAAGAATATTTCTCCTATAAAACAGCAATCAAAAATTATATAATGTAAGTCTATGGGAAAACAAGACTCAACTTAGGGACAATTCAACTTATGGACACTCCTGATGCACCAATCATGTCCACATCTGAGGGTCTCACTGTAAAGTATTTTTAAGCAGGGATGTTTTTAGAAGCGTTATTTGCTAGGCAAGACTCAAAGATCCCATCGATCAATGACAATTGTTTATGGACTCGTGCTGCACTTTAAAAATACAGGTACTGTTATCTACGTAGTCAGGAAAAAATTAATTCAGCATGTTCGAGTTTAAGGGAAGATTTAGGGTAATGAGGAATTTTATTCATGACATTGGTGATTCTACGGAGTGGTCTTCTGATGCTGGATATCAGTTACGAGGTATCAACTGCTAATTGTTCTGTGACCCACTCACTTATTGAGATATCCTGCGTTTTAGGCAACAGAGTTTTGACCCCAGTTTAAAGAACACTAGTGTAAATCTTAAAAATGTTTTCCTCAATATACAGCAACACCTGCCTTGTACCTTGAGAAAATAACTTTAAACTTTTGAGATGCCTTAGTTGAAACCGATACTCCATCGACAGAACTTGTTGTGTAGAAAATCTGTAGTTTTCAGCAGATTTTATTCACTCAGTAGTCTGTACTCGTCAGAAAAGAAAAGTCTCCTTATGTTATCTTTTTAAACGCTTGTTGGGTTATTTGTCCCAGTTCACCGAAGGGGAAAAAATAAAGCAAGATTAGAAGGGATTCTTTCTTGACAGAAATCCGTAGGATTCCCTTTCATATCTGTTCACCCTAGACAAGAGCTAAAACGCTGAAGAAACCAAGAGAAAACACAACTTTTCTGTCTGATCCCACCCAAGGTTCGGTTGCCACTCATGTCGACATCTGAGGCCTAACGGTAAGTGACACTTCACAACATCACAATTGAACCAAAAGTACGTCAATCCTGATAGCCAAGCAAAAAAATAAAAATAAACAGCGACAAAAAATCAAACAAGCAAAAACGACGTAACCCCTTAAGCCTTGAGCTATTTCGGATGGCACCAAAGTTCATAAAAATACTGCTACACTACGGGATAAACCGCAAAGGCCTCTGACACTTACCCATAGTCGCCCCCAGTTACCTTGCTGGTGGGACACAAAGGCATACCCCACAAAGCACGCACATCCTTATACTGCTGACGGAACATGAGGAACAAGAAGGAATAATAGTAATAAAAATAAATAGTAATTTCCTGCCCACCGCTCGGGAACAACGTGGAAGTGATCGTCTGTGTGTGAACCCGCATCAGATCCCCAGCAACACCACCAACCAACCAACCACCTAGCACGTAACAAGGCGCTGGAGGCGAAATCTGCTTCTCTTCTCTTGCCCCCCTCAACAAGAAAATCGAGAGCGTCCATAGCGAGAAAATAAACGCCAAGCCAGATCGGTTCTTTTCGGGACATCACACACACACACACACACACACACACATACACAAAAAAAAGGGAGCCCGGGCCCCCATCGCTCATATAATGCCACAGGAAATGGATCGGGCCCGTAATTTTCCGCGCCGGGCCCCCGAACAGCAATAAAGAAAAAAGGCACCTCGTGCGCCGCGCATCATTTCGGGGCCTGGGGTTTTTGCGCCCGGGTGGAAACAAAACGCCGCGCCACAATGCCCAGGTATTCGAACTTCTCGAACCCTTTGAAATATCTCGGAAAACATCCTCGGCCCTCGGGGTACCAGCGGGGTGCCGCGGAACCCGGCGGTTTCCTTTTTTTTTATAAATAATTTTGTTTAGCTTTTGCATCCTTTTCGTTTTGTTTTTGGTTCCTGGAACAGCCCTTTTCCTCTGTACTGCTGCTTCGTTCTGCGACCGAACGAACGAGGTATAATTCCCTGAGTAAAACGTGCCGATTTTCACGAAGAAAATTTCGGGGAACTATTTCCAAAACCTATGATAATTCGTAACTGTGTACATAGTACTGTATAGTAAAATTTTTTTCTAGACAAATTTTGTGAAAATCTTTATTTGATGCATAAATAAGTATATATGGTCCCTGAATAATGTTACTCCTCGGAACCATGAAAAAGACGAGCACCAAATGCAGGAGCTGGGGTAATTTGATTGTCCCAGCAGGAAATTAGAACGAAATTGAAGCATATGGTTGATGAAATTTGGGCTACCCTCTTCTTGATGATTTTCCTTCGGCTGTATATATGATAATTGAGTGGGATGCTTCAAAAGCGAAAAAAATATTCCGTTATTTTTCAGCTACAAGGAAAAAATCATTCATTCAACTGTTCCGCCGAAGGGACAAAAGAAATAAAATCCAGGTTGAGATGAAAAAATTGACTCCGTCTTTCACCGGCATTGAAATTTATTTATTTATTTTTTGCTTTTGGACAAATTCTTCGAATGTAGTCTGCTTTCATGAGTTCCATAACTTTTTTTTTTTTTACTGTCGTGCGTTTCATCATGACTATACTGTAATAAATTCACTAGCATGCACAAATGCCTCTCTTGTAGCAAAATGCCTGAAAAAAACTTAAACTTGGATATTTCCAATTGATTTTCCGACATTTTACCGAAATCGCCCTTCCTGGTCTCATTTCGTTTATTTTTTTAAATGCAGTAGCTCTCAAAATAAGTCGCAGTGCAAAGTTTTGGCCCCTTGCGACAATATATAAGGAGAGCAACGCGGGCTCAATTGTAATTGCATTTGCGTTATTAATAATTATGTTTTTCATCTGCGAAAAAGAATCACTTCCTTCAAATCCAACAGAGCAGAAGAAAAATAAAAAAGTACAGGCGGAATCTCTCCACAACGATCTTATAAAATCAATTTTCTCTGCATAAATATTTATTGTTTCATAAGTTTCTCTCCACCTGTTTTAATGCAGCAACGGATTTCTCTCCAAAATGATTGTTTCCGGTCCATTAAATTTAATTGTTGAGAAAGCCCAACTGTACAGTATTTCCAAATCATATCGAATTTGTCCCACGTAAGACGAAACCCGTTCTTTTTTGAAAAGCAAGTCGCAAACATTTTTATTTCGAGCAAAAATTAGATTTTGTATCTGAGCGATACGAGCACCTGTTTCCCCCCCCCCCCCCCCCCCCCCCCCTTGAGTTCTTAAACTGAAAACAAGCCTGATTCTGAAAATATGCAGAACTGAGCTGAAAAAAATTTTCCAGGCATTTATTTCCATAATCTCGTTACAACAAATTATCCGTTATAACAAACTTTTTCTGCAGTCCCCAAAAGTTTGTTGTAACGAGATTTTACTGTATTTCCAAAACCTATGATAATTCGTAACTGTGTACATAGTACTGTATAGTCAAATTTTTTTCTGGACAAATTTTGTGAAAATCTTTATTTGATGCATAAATAAGTATATATGGTCCCTGAATAATGTTACTCCTCGGAACCATGAAAAAGACGAGCACCAAATGCAGGAGCTGGGGTAATTTGATTGTCCCTGACAAATTTTGTGAAAATCTTTATTTGATGCATAAATAAGTATATATGGTCCCTGAATAATGTTACTCCTCGGAACCATGAAAAAGACGAGCACCAAATGCAGGAGCTGGGGTAATTTGATTGTCCCAGCAGGAAATTAGAACGAAATTGAAGCATATGGTTGATGAAATTTGGGCTACCCTCTTCTTGATGATTTTCCTTCGGCTGTATATATGATAATTGAGTGGGATGCTTCAAAAGCAAAAATATTCCGTTATTTTTCAGCTACAAGGAAAAAATCATTCCTTCAACTGTTCCGCCGAAGGGACACAAGAAATAAAATTTAGGTTGAGATGAACAAATTGACTCCGTCTTTCACCGGCATTGAAATTTATTTAGTTCTTTTTTGCTTTTGGACAAATTCTTCGAATGTAGTCTGCTTTCATGAGTTGCATAACTTCTTTTTTTTTACTGTCGTGCGTTTTATCATGACTATACTGTAATAAATTCACTAGCATACACAAATGCCTGAAAAAAACTTGAACTTGGATATTTCCAATTGATTTTCCGACATTTTACCGAAATCGCCCTTCCTGGTCTCATTTCGTTTATTTTTTAAGCGCTGTAGCTCTCAAAATAAGTCGCAGTGCAAAGTTTGGGCCCCTTGCGACAATATATAAGGAGAGCAACGCGGGCTCAATTGTAATTGCATTTGCGTTATCAATAATTATGTTTTTCATCTGCGAAAAAGAATCACTTCCTTCAAATCCAACAGAGCAGAAGAAAAATAAAAAAGACAAAAATAAAAAAGTACAGGCGGAATCTCTCCACAACGATCTTATAAAATCAATTTTCTCTCCATAAATATTTATTGTCCCATAAGTTTCTCTCCACCTGTTTTAACGCAGCAACGGATTTCTCTCCAAAAACGATTTTTTCCGGTCCATCGAATTTACTTGTTGAGAAAGCCAAACTGTACAGTATTTCCAAATCATATCGAATTTGTCCCACGTAAGACGAAACCCGTTATTTTTTGAAAAGCAAGTCGCAAACATTTTTATTTCAAGCAAAAACTAGATTTTGTATCTGAGCGATACGAGCACCTGTTTCCCCCCCCCCCTCCTGAAAACGATTTATAGTTAGACGATTAGTGCACGTGGCACACTGGTTAATACGGTATAAGAGCACGGCTTGAAAATGGAATGAAAAGTCGGTCGCGAATGGAAATAGTACCGGCATTCCAGGTAATCATGGTCAAAAAAAAAAAAAAAAAGATAGATGTCTGGGGGAGGGCTGAACATGATATGGAAAAGAAGGGAGGTCGGACCATAACTAGGCAAAATGCCCCCTCCCCACCGTTATTTTCCCACAATTTTCTCAACCCCTAAGCACCCTGAAGCGCCTCATTGTCTCTTGGAGGATCGAATGCAATTCTCAAACAAAAATCTGGCACAAAAGCCCGTCGGGAAAGTGGGGTGGACCTCTTCGGGCCAGAATGCGCCACCTAATGAAGACTACGGGGCTCCGTGGCCCATGGCATAGAGGGGGGGACAGGACCTCAGAGGTGAAAAGAACATGATCACCGCGTCGAATGACACAATCGGTGATTGCAGGTAACAGATTGACCGCCGTCGCCGCCGCCGCTGCCGCCCCTTTTCGCCGCGCCGATCATCTCGCGCGGATAACAAAGGAGGCGCCCTTTCTTGCATCCCTGAAGCTGGTAAAGGAACTCAACCGCCACCAAAAAACCATTCATGGTTGGTCAGCCCCTCTTTATTTTCCGCTTGATCATGTGCCCTGTACGTGACCTACCGTAGGTTCCTTCTTATTCAAGGTATACAGTACAGTACTATGATGATAGAAGTGATCCAAGTTCAAGCTCAGCAGATTACGGTATTCTAAAAATGTATGGATCATTAAATAACTTGTGAGGACATAGCAATTTCCACGGCATTTATTCCTCGGCGGAGAAATATTCTAAGTACAGTTTGAACGCGTGAGTTAATACGGTATATACAGTATTTTCTCAAGTTCAAAATTAAATTTCGAGCATTAGTTACAGTATTTTTGAAAATTGCGCGAGAATTTATTTATATATATAATAGCGCTTGTATATTTTCCACGCATACCACTGCCCGCAAATATAATGTATACATTAATTTATTGAGACTGCATTGATTTGGAGAAAATTATAAAAACAAGTTTATGAAATCATTCTGACTCGATTAACATTTTGATAGAATAGTTGGAAGACTACTGAATCATCAGTGAGTGTCCAAATATTTATTTTAAACATGCAGATTAGACTTTCCTGAATCATCTTATACGATTTAGCCCCCTGATGCAATTTGTCATCATCATCAATTTGTTTACAGAAAAATGTAATTATTGCACCTATAAATAAATCACAAATACGATAGGGATAAATGGTTAACAGTTGTTAACCCATAATTATTGCATTTTGCTGCAGCATAGAATTTCAACAGCAAATCACATCCAGGAGTACAGTGTTTTTGTCGACAGCCTTGCTACAAAAACATTTGGAGAAACTTTTCAAAGACTTTAAATGGAATGCTGTACTAAACTTCAAAGGATTCAAGAGGGATGGATGATCAGCAACACTCTTTTCAAAAGTCGACTCTGCGAAAATGTTTTCCTTGAAAAAATTCCGCATAAAACACCTATTTTTTGGCTTTAGAATCTGATACGAGGCACTAAGACTTGGCCTCTACCGAGAATGTATCCCTATCGTATTTGTTTTAGATGATATCTTCCAGTAAATTGAAAAAAAGATTCCACTTGTTTGCGGCTGACCAACCTTGAAAGCTCAACTATTTCGCTTCATTCTGAGGTGCCACGAGGATTCCGCATTGAGCTTTGTTCAAGATTTTTACCTTTGGATCTTCGTAAAATTCCTGGAAAACGAGCTGTATTCTCGGTAAGCTCCCTTCGAAGGGCTGGCCGCGTATCTCACAGGTGCCGACTGTAAAATGATTTTTCACGGCCTCGGAAACGAGCTTTTCGGTGAAACAATCCCGAGCGCGTTTCGCACCTCATCTGCACCCTACTCCATGCTAATCGAAAACCAATTTCCTCCATGCAGAGTAAAGCTTCCATTCAAGCTTTTGAAAAAATTCGAACCTCGTCGGAAATCGCATCCAGACTGTAGATAATGTTCCCGTCAAAAAAAAAAGGTGTCCAGTCGATGCTCCAGCAAATACTTCGATAAAAAAAAAGGGCGAAGAGAAAGAGTATTTCCCCACGGCGCCAATGAAAGTCTCTCCTCTTCAAATCGTACGTCAGTCGACATCTCGTTTCATCGTCGAAAACCGATCTCATTCCGGATTTCCGATGGGCTCAACGGCAGGAAAGCGAAAATTGTCATCAATGCCCGCGCATGACGGCGAAAAGCGCGAACAGTACTTCTGTTTGAATCATCTAGTTAAGAGGTTATCAACATTTTGTTCTAAAGAAGTTCTTCCCGCAATCAATATTCTAAAAAATCAAAAGCGTCTTCAGAACGACTTTCTTTGGTGGATTCCTTACATTTACACGCTTATCACCAGTGAAATAAGTCCACCAACAAATAACACCTTCTCATAAGCCCATCTATTGATATTCCTTGTGACCCCTCAAAGGCCATTTGGTATTTAAATTTCTCTTCTTCCTCATTCCCACTTTTTCGAAACTTACTCGCATACAAAGCATGCTTTTTTCACAACATCACAGAAAAATATGGTGGTCGTCAAACCCATATAAAATTCGTTTCTACTGCAAAACATTGTGTCTCTGGTGCCCGTTATGCTTTATCCATAAAGCAAAAACTTTTTTTTAACTTCTCAAACGCAAAGCAATTGAATTCAATATTTATTTATGATCGAATTTTTACCGATTTCCTTTTCTCAAATTAACTGTATTTTTGGTTTTTGAAAAGCATGATATGCATCTGACATAGAGATCACGTTTTGAGCAAACATTTTCGAAGGAAAAATCTGGGTGCACATCATGAGAAAAAAAAGTACTTGCATATTTTTTCGCTGCTTATCTGCAATTATCTCAGAATGAAGGTACTGTACAGTATTATACTGTGCCAATCACCCCCAACATTTATCAAAGAAGGGTTCATTATTTCTTGATCTTTTCCCGTGAAAAGAGACTTGCATGGCTAAAAATGTTGTCAAGTTCTTGATGAAAAAGGTAAAGAGATGATTTGAATGAAACACAGACGTATTTGCAGATTACCATATTTACTTCAGTACTAGGTACCCTTGCGTAAGCCAGGTACCGTACCTTGATCTTATAACTGTAAATTTAGGGAAAAACGTATCCCTGCAAAAGATGCGCACGTGCACCAGTTTTCACTGAAATAAATGTTACAGTTTTATGAATTACAGCAGATAAATGTGTTAGATTCTAATTGAATATGAGGATGAATCAATTGCATTTGTTTCTGTTTCATTTTACTGCATGTAATGTGACCCAAGTATGAGCCACACTAACATTTTGAAAAATTTTCAGAAAACTTTTTTTAATTGAGTATGATGCGCACTCCACGTCTGAGGCCCAATTTTCGGGAAATAAGTTCGCAGGGTTCTCAATTTAGTCGATTAAATACGCCATTTGCACGTCTCACTATATACAGTACTACTACTAATAGATACCTAATGCATTTCAACTTTTCTGGAATGGACATGGGCGTAAGCTTGAGAAGCCCTTGAACGAAGACCGTATCGCCATCGAAGAAATATCAAAATGTTCCTTGCCAACATTTTCATGAGTAAGGTTATTCACGGTCGGGGGGAAGAAAACCATAAGTGAAAAAAATTTTAAACGCGACGCTTAACTCATGCCTGTGAAAACTTCCGCGTCACGTTTGCTGTCAAATGAGAAAATCCTACAATAACTCGATCGGATAAGCGCATCAAGTAAAGCGGATTGAAGCACTCGGTAAACAAACTCGTTTCTGTAGGACTTGCCATCCTTCTTCCGGAGCCAAAGCTAATTTTCCTTGCTTGAATTGAGGGCATAAAACGAATTGAAGACCGTAATGCACACACCGAGCCAAGAGTTGGGAGGGGAAGCCCACGCATATAACGGGAAACAGTTGACCATAAGCGTTTTTTATATATACGGTACGTATCCATGTGCATTATTGCACAGTGAACTTCATGATCGAGTCAAAATCGCGACTTCGGCCTCATGAAATGACTGTCCGGAGCGAAAACACACCGTTTCTTATTCCAACGCAGGTCACGACGCATTTTACTCCGCTGCGGTGCGATGCTTTATTACTGATGAACTCTTGACGTACTTGCGATCCGTGTCGAACTTTTCACGGGCAAAAAGGCATATAAATTTTATTTAAAAAAGAAAGGTTAGCGTTGCGAATGTGAATGCGAATATCGTGGACTTGGCATTTGGAGGAAAAATCTGCGAGACGAAAACTGGGTGGAAATGAAAACATGAACGAGTCCCCAGGAAACGCTTCATTGCATCACCATCGGGAAATGCAAACTGGAGTTTTGAAATACTGTAACTCGGCTTTTTTTTATGGAAAAACATTCTGAGTATTGCCATTAAATTGCTGGATCTTTTCTTTCATGCCCAAACCTTCGCACGTGATAAGTCGCATTATACAGTACTGTACTATGGTTGTGATATCAACGCACGATTAAAGCTTTCGATTACTGAAAAAACCCCAGTAATGGAAAAGAGAGAAATAAGCAATCCCAATCCGGTTCCCGAAAACACGCAGATCGAACCCTACACGTAAAACCAATTCGGAATACAAATACTTATGCATAATTTGTCGATGGAAACGAGCACATTATTCAGAAAAAGTGTCGGCAGAATCAACTTAACAGGATTTCATTGATTACGATATTCTCCGAGAGAAAAATTCCATCTTGCTCTTCTATAACGATTTTTCTTGTAGAATCAATTATCAATTAGAGAAAAAGGGTGCGGAATCTATCAACAAAATTTCGTAATTTCCTTCAATGATTTCCATACCATGAACTTTGAAAATTTTCAGATCCTACCCGTGAGCCAGCGAAACGAAAAAATGCCTTCCGATTTAATTCTATAAATTGACCTTATTATATCATAGCTATTGATGAATCTATAAAATGTGATGGACACAAATGAACACGAGCATCGTCAAAGGAGACTTTTGCTGGCTCAAACTGGATTTTCCAGATACAGTAATACAAATAAAGAGAAAAGTATTGTACAACCGTAATCTGGCTTAGCATTATAAAACTGGACTTAAGTAAATTTCCCGAAGTTCAGCCTGCACCGAGAAACTTTTCGAGGAAAATAAAAATTGAAACGTGTCAGTTACACTTATATGTGGCTGAACTAGCATAAGCTGCACTTCCAACAGAAAATTTCCGGGCCTTTACCTCAGAACACCATTCGTGGATCAAAAATAAGCATAATATAGATGGATTAGATTGAATTACGGTGCTTGGCCATGAGTGATGCTTTTGGAAAACCGTGGAAGTGATTTTGAAGAATAGGTAATTTAGGTGCTCATTGCGTGCCTTTTTATTCACTTCACCGATAGTTTTCTGATTAAAGAGCGCTTAATTATTTCTTCTGTTCACTTCATTATTTTCGTATAAGACTTCATGCTTGATGGAAGAGTTGGGGCATAATTTCCATGAAAGCATGAAGAGTTATTTTTCTGGAAGGAAAAAAACAAAAATAATTCATTTCTTGATTTTTTAGAGCTTCATGACTTCAAAACTATATCAAAGAGGCACTTTTCAGCTGCACAAATTATTGAAGAACATGTCTCTTCAGCGTGGCCTCCGAGAAAACAACGAATTAAAAAATATCTTGAGACGTTTGCCTTCGATGATTATTCAATACGCTTTTAATTAAAAATGTCGTAACACGTTTACCCAAATGTTCTACACAAAAGACGTCCGATTTCTACGCGATGCTTAAAAAAAGCTTTATTCAACGGAAAATTCAACAGATTGATTAAAAAAAAAAAGGATTTCGCACAATCCCTTCCGATCCGAAAATTTTGCAGCGCATCTTCAAAACATTCAAACCGTCCGAATTCTAGGAACCCACAAGCTGTAAGAAATAAAAACAAACAAATGTCCGGTCTTCATCGCTGTATATCTGAAATTTTAAAAGGTATTTGATGCTGGTTGGAATCAGAAGCTCGGTGATTTCCCTGTTTTGAATTCAGGAAGGAAGAGAAGGAGAGAGAGAAAGAGATGAATTCTTCCTCAATGATTGCACAAAAAATTCGATACAAAGAATTGTGGAACGATTGGAAATTGCTATCCACGAGGTCGTGTGTCAGAGCAAAACAATTTTCAGTATTTTACCTTCGCCATGAAAGCCTCACTCACTGCTCAGCTAGGATAATTAAAGTCGTAAAATAATCGCTTGTTTCGATTGCTGAAGCATCTTCGCACTTTTTGGTACTTCTCATCTAAAATGCTGTGAACAAAGAAGTCTTTCCGATTGTGCAAAAAACAACTCAATGTATCATTCAGCCATGCATCATTCAACAAAAAAATCTTTTTTTTCCGTCGAATTTTGTAGAACAGAATAACAATTTTGCATGGACAGAGAACCAAAATAAAAAGGAAACCCCAGCTCAAATGCAGGTATTTGTAAATACATGCAGGTACATAAAATTTGACTCAAAATATACATTCACCACAATGAACTTACTTCTTATTAAAAGGAAATTTTCTATTCCAGATTCAGACATCAGGCTGATACAAATCAGACCCACAATCATGTTCAAAAGAATGCAAATACTCCCGATATTTCGAGATATTAATCTTTTTCTCGACAGCTTAACACTTCAGGCTGAAGGAAATGATCCGCCGTTACATACAATCAAGCCTGTAAAGTTTTAGGAATCAAAATTCTTGAATTTTTGAATTGTTTGATGGAATCAAAAAGAATGAAAATCCTTAAGAAACCGTATGAAGAATACCTTATATCAAACAGAAAACCTGATGACACGAAGGATCACCAGAAAATTCACTCAAGAACGGCTCCAAGTTTCAGACCTTAATCTCAGCGAAAAATAAAAAATAAATAAGACATTAAATACGACTTTAAATGCAAATTACACATGTAAATTCCTTAAGTATTAAATGTACAAAAATTACTCCCTCGCCCCGTATGAAATTGTGTTTAGACTTCATTCGTTATATATCTTTCTAAATTAGGTGAGGTCCGTCACGAGTCTGTTGAATATTCCGTTAAATTACGATTTTTTTTTATCATCGCGTAGAAATCGGTAGTCTTTTGTGTAAAACATTGGGGTAAACGTGTTACGAAATTTTAAACTAAAAGCATATTGAATAATCATCGAAGGCGAACGTCACAAGATATTTTTAATTCGTTTTTTTTTCTCAGAGTCTACGCTGAAGAGACATGTTCTTCAATCTTTAGTGTAGCTGAAAAGTGCCTTTTTGATATACCGTAGTCATAAAGCTCTAAAATATAAAAAAATAAATTTCTTCACTGTCCCGAGTCTAGTTATTCAAATATTCCATCCACCTTGTCATTTTGTGGAAAAACTAAACTTTTGATTGATTGATCAATGATCGCAAAAAAAAGGAAACGAATTGGTGTTCATGTTCCTAGCTGAGCACGGCTATTACTACCTAAAAGTATCGGCGGAAGAAGGGTACTTTCGAGGCTTTAAAAAACGAACTGAACGTAATAGAAAATAAATCTTCCGGGGGACATAGAGACGACGTCAACATCTCTGGATCATCCGTCAGATGCAGGTGGGGATTTCTGGAATGGCACTTTTTGTTTTGGCACACTCAGATAATTAGAGAAGGCTTTCAGTTCAAGCACAACTCTGCAATCTACCGGTTTTGCTGAAATTTACGTTTAATGTGTACATTTAAGGAATTCATAATTTACATGTTTTTAATGAGGGAGCGGGGCATACTTTAACACAAATCTGAAGTAAGCAATATATAGAAAGATTTAATCCACTCCATCGTCACGAGTCTGTTGAATATTCCGTTAAATTACGATTTTTTTTATCATCGCGTAGAAATCGGTAGTCTTTTGTGTAAAACATTGGGGTAAACGTGTTACGAAATTTTAAACTAAAAGCATATTGAATAATCATCGAAGGCGAACGTCGCAAGATATTTTTAATTCGTTTTTTTTCTGAGTCTACGCTGAAGAGACATGTTCTTCAATCTTTAGTGTAGCTGAAAAGTGCCTTTTTGATATACCGTAGTCATAAAGCTCTAAAATATAAAAAAAATAAATTTCTTCACTGTCCCGAGTCTAGTTATTCAAATATTCCATCCACCTTGTCATTTTGTGAAAAAACTAAACTCGAATCATTGATCAAAAAAGGGAACGAATTGGTGTTTATGTTCCTATAGCTGAGCACGGCTATTACTACCTAAAAGTATCGGCGAAAGAAGGGTACTTACGAGGCTTTAAAAAACGAACTGAACGTAATAGAAAATAAATCTTCCGGGGGACATAAATACTTGCAGTTGTAGAGACCTAGTAGGCAGTCTACGTCCACCCCTAAAGACCTTACCGTGAAAAACAAAACCGTGTGAGTCTATTAATCTCTTCCGAAAGTCAAGTTCGTGTTGAGACGTTAGATGGCCAACTTGTTGACATGGCGCAATCATTTGATCTTCATACTATTTATTATCGTTTTTCGCAAAAATTAAGCTGTTCGGGATTATATATCTTTTTTCTGACTTACGACTTGTCAAATCGTGGAGAGCTGAGGGATTACCCCGTTGAGTTATAAAAGTGCACGTATGCTGCTCGTAAAAAAAAAAAATCAAAAATCAAAGGAAAGGTCCAGTGAACAAAGTGCTGTAATCTGTAACAATATGCACTGTACATATACTTCTAGACGAAGTTTTGTACAACAGATGGGTTTCAAAGGTAATTTCGCCGACTTTAACGCTTTCAAAATTTACCAGTGCTAATAAACAGTACTCTGGGTCTACCACCAATCACCACATTTGCAAGCCATTTCTTGCTAAAAGAGTGTAAAATAAATTTAAAACTGCATCCGTGACTTGGGCAAAGCTCATCATAATTCACAGATAATTTATTTTTATTTGATTTGCAATGATTCACTTTTTCAAGGAATCATAAACTGAATGCTTCCCTCAGCTCATTTTAACCTCAGTTCACATAAAGCAAAAATCCACATTTCAGCTATCAACAAAAATAATGCTTACGAGCCCATAACCAGTTATTTGACAGAAAGACTTATTAGACGTTTAACGAGCCACTTATGCGTGTCACTACTGAAGTCCCTCTCGTATCATCGATTAAAAAGTCCTTTTCTAGAAGCTCTAACGATTTTTCCTTCATTTTCAAAGGGAAGAAACGGCGAATCTGATCATAATCATCTGATCATCATAAAGTTCATAATCCATTATTGATGATCGCGTTCATCGGAAGCGGATGGAATTTCAGAAAATTTTAAGCAGCGGAAAAGGCTTCTTATATATTGCGGATTCAGTTTCATCATCGTTTAGAATGGAAATATCAATACAAATGCAATTTAATTGGAGGCTTTTGAAAAGCGAGCTGATACGGGGACGGGTGAGAGATTATGATTCTGAATACTGTATATCATGATATTTGTGCAGAATTTCTTGAACACGCTTCTAACTTTTATAAAGCAGCAAAAAAAAAAGACCAAATCGTTCTGAGCTTCCGTCCCCAGAAGTCGCGAAGTTCATCTCGAGTGAAAAAAAAAAAAAAAACAATAACGGCAACGACAAAAAACATGTATACACGCCATCTCGACCACGTCACTATCGTGTTTTCGTACTTGTTGTCCCAGGCCACAGATCTCTGGTGAAGAGGGCAGAGAGATAAAGAACCCTCGGCGACGATTAATGACGCACCGACCAGGGGAATCGATCAAGAAAAATACATCACCTTCGGTTTACGGGATGGTGAGCTGAGCCCTGAGGCCAGTGTCCTCGCAACATCCTTCAAACAACACCCAGGGACTCACCGAATTGTGGGTCCCTTTCCCTCTCCCCGATGGCAACCTATGGGTCAACCACACTCGGGGAGCTTCAATCGAAGAAAAATCTCGAGAGAAACACCGAGAAAAATAATGATCATCTTGATAAGCTTCTTAATGCCTGAATTAGAGCACCTGCAGAGCATCAAAAGTCTCCAGCTCTGGTCAAGCGCGAGACTCGAAATCTTTGGACGAGATTTATAAGTATAAGGGGGTTTTATGATTCATCATCGGATGTTTACCGTACATTACACGGTTATGAAGAAGCAGGTGAAATCCATGCTTGTGTCTCTACTTTTTTCACATTTTATATCCTTCGATTATTCGATAACAAACGGCGTCCCCGCTTTTTTTTCTGATTGGAAGCACGAGGGATTAAAACCACAAGCGAAAAATTATTGAACCATCCAATATTCCGAGGCTGAGACAATTAAATTTATATTTCTGAGAGACACGGCAGTTGAATTACCTGTAAGCGCCTTTTGGCATCCATGAAATTATTTTTCTCTTCATTTTCGTCCTTTCAAATAACTCGTGGGAAATTTTCGAAAATTGTGCTGACAACACCCGAAATATTCCAGCAAAGAATTGATACAGAGCTGCCCGGCTGGCTGCTCGCAAATCATTCAAAATCGCACGAATCCAGGACAACTACTGAGCGCTCTATTATATGAAATCACCTCGCAATTTTTATTTTCTTTCCGCTGATGCTCTTTAAATGGTTTTCGGAATGATAAAACGACTTTCAAAAATTAAGGAAAATCGAAATTTTCTACAAAATTCAGGGAATAATGCAATTTAACATCTGCAGGACAATTTTCGCTTCCATTTTTCATGAAATTGCGGGAAACGTAAAAAATAATAATATTTCAAGGCATGAAGAAATTTCTACGCTAGAGACTGAAAGAAAATGTCTGGCACTAATTATTAAGTGGTGTGCTTTATCTATTTAATCAGGCTTAGCATTGATTGAATGACAAAAAAAAAAACGTGAACATTTTTATATCCTATTCCCTGCAAAAACTGAAAATAAATGTTTCGTTGTTATTTTATTTTCGTGAGAACTGCTTATGTTGACTCGTTGTCGTACATTCCTAAAAACAATTTTCTATCTGAGTTCATCTCCTTTACCTCGTTGAATTGATGCATCAACTTTTTTCATAGTTCTGGGGACAATCAATCAAACGATTGTCGAAAATATGAAAGCTTGTTTATTTCAAAGTCACTACCATGCATTTATAGTGATGAAAGATATTAGTGTTCAATAAAAAAAAACTCGCAATTTTGCACAGGACTTTTTAAAAATTTTTATATTTCACGAAGTACAGTAGTACGTCTTCTTTTACAGAAAAATTTATTAAGATAAACGCAAACATTTTTGAATTTCATGCATTTTCTGTTTTAGCTACAATTCCGCCATGCGAATGATTTCCGTTGACGATGATGAGTCGTTTCCCTTAATCAGAAGTTTCGCAATGCAAAATTCGCGGTGCATGGGGTTCACGAAACGAAAGGACACACTGTATTTCAACAATCTAATTTTGGCAAAAATCAGTTTCCTCTTCAGGTTTTTTTTTAAAATGCCAATCTAACCATTATTGAATAAAAAAAAGATATTTTTCATGAACAATCCCGCGTACCACCGACGACTGAAAAGCTCTGCGGTAAAATATGGTCCTCTCCTCCTTCCCGACGAAATACTGTAAAGCGGAAACCTCAAAAGAGAGTCGTGTGTAACGCGGGGAAGTTTAAAGTCGAAGTGGAGAAAATAATACGATCGAGGTGCGTAAAAGCAAAAACAAAAATGCATTGTCGGCCAGCTAAGGAGAAAAAGTTCTGACATCATTTATATACACTATACCGTATCTCTCTTTTTTTTTCATGCCCTGTGCCCGAACCTATCAGTCCGTATTACGGAGCTGTAACGGAAGCTCCTCACCTCGACACCGACAGACCAGAGAAAAACGCAATTAAGGGCAGGCAGTATATTACCTAAACCCCCCCCACCTCTGCTACATACGCAGCACAGAAGCATTGAACAGTGCCGCCACGATCGCCAGCGACGGCAATAAAGAACCATTCGCCATCACCTTATATACTGCATCACAGTCGGCGGCGGTTCATCTCTCAGGTCACGAACGAAATCCTGGTATTATTTTCATCTTTTTTTTTTGGAATTGCGGTTTGCCTTCATTCGTTGCCTCGTTAATCAAGGGTCCGAGAACATCGGAATACCAAATTTATGCGAACATAGGCCGCACCTTTCGTGATTTTTGGAGAAGGAAAAGAATCTGCAGTGGCCACGGAATTATAAATGGTTCATAGCAGGAAATATTGACTGCTCACTGAAAATTTTTTTTGAAACAGTATTACTAAAAGAATATTGCAGAAAGTGGAGACTTAATAAAAAATCTTTATGCCTACCCGAGAAACAATAAAAAATCTTCAAAATGATAAATTATTGATGTTTCTGCTCTTTTCGCCTATAAAAAATAGCGCTCATTTTCTTGCACATGCGTAATCTTGCATCACGCGCACTCGAGGTTTCCGGTGTATTTTTTTAAAGAAAAATTATAAGAAGAAAGGTTCTTCTTTTGAAATCTAACCTCAATTTGTGTAAAAAAAAGTTTCAGAGATAAAAGCAGATAAATGTATGGGTAAGGATAAACCTGGATGACTGAGGTTTTATTCACGCCTTTTTCAATTGCGATTCCGTAGTTTCTGACACTTACGTTTCGAGTGCGCGATAGTTTCTTTCTTCCTTTTGCTTTAGTTCAGCTCATTTATAAAGTACAGTACTGTAATTCAAATTCAGCAAGATTATTGATATTTTCATTATTCCTGAACATCTGGACTACAATTAAAGGAAACAAATCCATGCAACATAAAAAAAACTGATACGCACATAATCATTTTCGTATAGAGCAAAGGAAATCAGAAATGATGCTTCTGCTTAGGACAAGAAACATGGAAAGCATGACATTAATAATTGTTTAGCAACGATATCAACCGAGGAATAATCCAGATATTGTACTCTGAAAGAATAGCGTTCAAAAGCTGCTCATGTGTTTTTGAAAGTGAAAAATACATAGAGTACCTGAAAAAGCAAAATGAGATGATATCGAAAAAGCGACCTACCACATAGTTCTAGGAAAATCATAAAAATACCCTGACACGTAACAGGAACACAGGAATAAGTTACATTGCGAAAATGTCAGCAAATGACAAAGGAACAGCAGTCTATCTGCGGATTTTACCTTGCTAGCAGTTTTTCAAGTAGAAAAATAATAACCCGGTTACTCATCCACACCTGAGCAGAGAGAGTTTACCGCAGCAGAGGTCCAATTTCCTTCGAAAGGATTTGAAACCATTCTATGAGCGAATAAATCCTACTACCGAGAGAATACCTCGAATACTGCTGGATTGATTGTACCCTAATTACCGTAAGGAAGGCTATTGTAACTAATCATGAGAAGTTGTCAAATCTTCTCACAAAGGAAAAGGAAGCAATTATCTATGCTTCCATGATTTCCGTTTCTAGGCTTTCGAAATGGTTTCTTCTAAACTTCCAAAAAGGGTATTCTGTAAGTTAGTGTATTTCTAAGATAACAGATTATTGATATTTTCATTATTCCTGAACATCTGGACTACAATTAAAGGAATCAAATCCATGCAACATCAAATAAAACTGAAACGCACATAATTATTTTCGTATAGAGCAAATGAAATCAGAAATGATGCTTGGGCTTGGGACAAGAAACATGGAAACTATGACATTAATACAGTAATTGTTTAGCAACGATATCAACCGAGGAATAATCCAGGTATTGTACTCTGAAAGAATAGCGTTCAAAAGCTGCTCATGTGTTTTTGAAAGTAAAAAAATACATAGAGTACCTGAAAAAGCAAAATGAGATGATATCGAAAAAGCGAGCTACCACATAGTTCTAGAAAAATCATAAAAATACCCTGACGCGTAACAGGAAAACAGGAATAAGTTACACTGCAAAAATGGCAGCAAATGACGAAGGAACAGCAGTCTATCTGCGAATTTCACCTTGCTAGCAGCTTTTCAAGTACAAAACCGGTTACTCATCCACACCTGAGCAGAGAGAGTTTACCGCAGCAGAGGTCCAATTTCCTTCGAAAGGATTTGAAACCATTCTATGAGCGAATAAATCCTACTACCGAGAGAATACCTCGAATACTGCTGCAATAACTTCTTGAACAATCCAGAGGTGCACTTCATACTGCCTCATTTCCTGAACACAGCTTTTAACATAGCACTCCAGCGGTTTTCGAAAAATCAGGGCTCGACCATTGCCCTTTTTCTCCTTTCCCTGAAATATGATTAAAATAAATTTTACAGTTTTTGGCTGTGGATACGTAGACATTTTCCATACGAACTGAAACTCAAAACTGTTCGCCATTAACCTCCATTTATTCTATTTTTCATTGCTGTCGTGCAATTAAACAATGGCTAAATACTGTAAATAAAAAATTGATCCAGACCACAGAGAAACCTTTACTTCGAAGCTTCCCAGCAGGAATTTACAAATTACCTGCATTACAGATAGAAAAGCGTCTAAGCATGATGCTGTGATGACATAAATTTCATCAATTAACTTGAATAAATCAGACTATATTCCCCAGCCAAGAAACACACCAAAGTCAACTATTTTTTTTTGGATTCCCTCAAATATGATTTAATGCAACCTATGCTGTAATCCCACCTTTAAACTGCTGCTCAGAAGCCATGTACGACCTAAACAAAAATTCGTGCGGCCTAGATGTCCTCCAAAGTTATCCTAATTCGTCGCGGCCTATATATGAAAACACGCATCACCCCCGAACATTTCCATAATTTGATGCGGCCTATACATATGCAGTTCCCTCAACTCCTTCAAATAGGTGCGCAACAGTTCGTTGCGATCTCAATAACATCCTTGATCTTGAAAATGACGGAGAATATTCTGATGAGCGATGAAGAAGAGGAAATATTCCGTTACAGACTCGGAAAGTCCCTGGAAGCGCAAAAATGAAGATCTCCCCCATGCGCCTCACAAGTCCCGGGCGTGGAGATTAGGCAAGCAGGTAGCCCCGGGAGCAACGTAACGACAAAAGCCGAGATAATCAGATACCAGCGCAATATATCATGCGCCTGCGGTCTTCACCAGGGAGGAGGAACCAGCAAAAAAAAATTGAGAGAGAGAGAGAGTAATATATAAAACGAAGCGTGGACGGAGCCAACAGCAGCAGCAGCAGTTTGACTTGGAGAAAGAAAGAGAGAGAGAGAGAGAGAGAGAGAGAGAAATGGAGAAAAAACAGTTAGGAACACTAGGAGCCCCTGACCTCCAGGCTTTTCTTTTCTTTTCCTCTTCCCCCTCAATACACACACTCAATCTCTGCACTCACGCTACCTTCCATCACCAGGGTTCAAACGGCAATAATAAGCAAGGAGGGGAGGGATCCACCTGAGGTACGTCGTCCAGCTCGGGTTCCCCCCTCCAACCTATCCCCGCATCAGCGTCCAGACGACTGCTGATGGCACACTTTTCATTCTAGACAAAAGGACTGTGTCTGACATCGGTTTGATCTGAAATGGAAGGCTGGCGAAGGTGAAAGATAATGTCTTGTACTGGATCAACTAACGAGTTCGGCCAACAAAAAAAAAAAAAAAAAAACAACCGCAAAAAAATGTTTTCAGTAGTTGGCAACGGAGTCGGTGTCGCTGACGCTGCGTGGATCTTGAATTTCTCCATTAAGTGAATAAACACGTCGCTATAGGCGGGAAAAGTTTGTTTCATCACTGAAGATTTGAAAAATGATCAGAAGCCCAAAAAATGTAAATCTATAACGCATAACTTGCCATCAGTAGTCAAAAAGAAAATAGGGTGTCTCACTAATTTTCCTCGCGTGAACATGTTAAATAATCGCATCTCGGATGCCCGAAGTGATACACATTTCGGTTCATGTGATATCCACTGCCAATTTTTTATAATTCAGTGATTTGTTGTCAATTTCGAAAGTGCAGGAAAATTGAGCATAAACAATCGTTTTATCTGGTATCATAGAGCTCTTCAAGAAAGAAAACTAATGTCGCATTCCCAGAATACAAACAATTAAAGCAGGTACGTCGTTTCAAGCTTCTTTTTTTTATACTACCGCAGTTCCTCTAAATTCTCGACCGAACGGAGGAAAAACATAAAACTGGATCTTTTAAACGGTTTTCAATGGATCAACTTCGTCACTGCGTGGTTGTTCGCGGAATGCATGAATCAAACTTGGATTGATTCACCTCTTGCGAAGTGCCCACACTTGACACTATCTTCTATCTTTTGGATTTCAAGGCTTGTAAAATGATCAAGGCTCGGCAAATAAGGATCAAACGAGCTGGGGAATGCAAGACACGGTACTTTCATAGACAACTTAGCAAGAACAGGTAAATTCAAAGCCAGTTGTCCCGAGGAAATGATACTGTATATTCGAGTGTACCGTATTAATGCGGTTTCCCAGAAGAAGAAGAAAATAATGCTCCAGTCTGTTAAGCAGAAAAACATTCCGGATGATTGGAAACCAGCAGTGAAAATTTCAACAGATTTATGCAAATGTACCTGAACTGCATCTGTGCAATAACTGGTTGCTCCGAACTACCGAAGCTAGGTCAGTAATTCAAGATTAAATTCTTCGAGTACCAAGTGCGTGAGTTAGAATCATTCAAAACCTAGTTGAGGGATAATGAAAAATACTGTACTTGAAAAAAATATTCTCTTTTCTTTCTGTAGATTTGATTTTTGTTTTTGTTCAAATAAGATCTTGGCTCAAGCGACTTACAGATTAAAAATTGGCACTGCAGGGCAAATATCCCATTGAGCATCATTAACGCAGAAACCTCAAGAAAAGTAATTCGGACAATAATTGTTTTTGAAAAATTCCTTTCATGTTAACGGCGTTGTGTACAATTCCAACCATTGTTCCCATTAATTGAATAAAATCCCAGCATTGTATGCAATTTCCTTATGTGAAACATTGGGTGCTAATTTTTCTTGCATACGAAGCCAAAAAACAACCATTCAAATCTGAGAAACGAATCTGTTTTCCCCCCTCACCGCTGTAGATGTTCTCTCTTTTCGACCTAGATAGATGAATCTTGGATCGAAAGTTACTCAAATGTGAACTATTGTCTATTGATATTTTTCAAATTATTCGAATGTGCAAGACTGCTTAAAACATAGAAGCACACCGTATTATATGAAAAGCTTTGTGAGCAAATTTAAACGCCATAAGAAGTCTTCCCTTTACCATTGAATTACTGTATATTTTTAAATCGGACACGTCTCAAAATGCTTGTCTCGAATTGTTCTGGTCTCAAATTTTCCTAGATATTGGGACAAGATTGCACACAGGGAAATTTAAATTTCTTAACAATTCAAACTGAACAGAGCAATTATCACAATTCTTCTCACTTCCTTCATTAATTTTTTAACCTTTCTCGTCAGCACCACCTTTTTTGTCAAATTGTTGTAGACCTTCGATAAGCGAATAAACGCAAAAAAATCAACGATAAATAATCTTTAGATCTTGAATTACCGCGGAAGGCGGTATTTCAAGGCCTGTAGAGTCTTCGTTTCTTGGATAAAATATCTCTCTAGGAGACTGAGTTACGAATCAATTCATCCGCGAGTTGAATCACATGTGATTCACCTATTCAAAATTTCAATGCATTGCAATTTTTTTCAAGAATCGAACCTCACATCTTCAGAAGTCAAACGCATGTCACGAGAAGTTGAAGATAAACAATTTGTAGATCTTGAAATACCGCGGAAGGCAAGTCTTCGTTTCTTGGATAAAATATATCTCTATGAGACTGAGCTACGAATCAATTCATCCGCGAGTTGAATCACATTGAATTTTTTTTTTTTAAAGAATCGAACATAACAACGTCAGAAACCAAACGCATGTCACGAGAAGTTGAAGATCCCTCGCTCGTGTGTCGCATAATTTCTTTCCGTGTTGACAAGAAATGAAGTGACAAGACGAATATTCGCCCTGGAATCGCGCGTCAAAGCGGGGTCCTCATTATGCACGCAACCGACGGAGTCAAGCGCAGGCGCGTGCGAGGCAAACCGTCGCAAAAAACAACGAAAGAAAGCAAAAAGAAACGCATTACTGTATTGGAAAAGACAACTCTGCGAACCCAGACCGAAACACTTCCAGGGGCATCGACAGGCTTTCAATCATCTCCAGAGTGACAGATGGGTGACGTGCGCCGGCGGGGATGAAAAATCCCTGGGCTCCGACCTGCAATTTGCTCCGCTCTTTTCCCCCCCCCCCCCTCCCCCTCTACTCCAACAGTGCTTGTGTATATGCTTGCCAAACATCAGAGGGTGAATGTGGTTTACTGGTCCGAGGAGAAAAGTGTTTTCTTACGGTCAGTCTAGCCCCAGATTGGCCTTTTTCTTGTTTTGTTTTGTAATACTGTACCTTGTTTTCATCCCGTCAAGGAATGACATACCGCAGGGGTGGAATGGCTGGTTTAAACGAAGCCCCAAATATTCACCCCCGAGAGGACAAGGGAATCGCAGAGCGCCATTTCCTTTTTGCTATTTTGCTCATTCGTCCGATTGCTTTCAGCCGAGGGTCAGCAAAATCAGCATACAGTACTTCCCTGAGACAAGCTCTTTTGCGGAAAGCAATCAAAATTGCTGAAAAAGCTTCGAACAAGTTTCAAACATGTATTCTTTAATTCCCGAAGTAAAAAAAAAAAACACGAAAAGAACTTACGTTTTTGCGGCGAGAAAGAAATGTGATGACTGGTGGTCATGACATTACGGTGCTGTTCCTAACAATAATTAGTAAAACGGAAAAACTAAAGCGAAAATTGAAGATGCACGTGGAGGAGAAAGATATACAGTAGTAAAATGAAGTAGAATGGATGAACAGAAGAACGCCAGTTAGAAAAAAAATCAATCACAGTTTGAATTCACGTTCGCGAGATTTTCCATCAAAAATCTGGAAAGATTTTTCAAGACGTTATTCCGACACAATGATCGCGAATTAAATTTGAGTATACGCCGACATGGACATCGTATACAGTATAATTGAAATACTGGACTTAGGAAGTTGAAAATTTTCAGTTTTAACTGATGCAATCAAACGTAAAATGAAACCTATTTTCCAATGACGGAATTTTCTCTTGAAAAATCGAATTTGAGATTATTCACCAAAGAAAGGTCTTCAATTCCGCATGATTCAGTTTTCCTCAAAGTTTCGTGTGCATAAGTGTTCATAAATTCTTGTAAAAATCTGTTTGATCCAGACGCAGTTCCAAATATTGTTTTCGAATGGTAGGTACACTTTACCTCGAAGTAAGCGTCATCGTTCGTTCCAGAAATGATTTCCAAAGTTATAAATTAAAAGTGTCCCACCAAGAGTAACTAAACTCGAGAAGAAACGACCAGAGTTAATGTCTGGTACATGAAAATACGTTTTGAAATACAGTAGCCTTCTTTTTTGGTCTGCAAGTGATTCTTTGACCTTAACGCAAAATAGAATGTAAATATATTTCTCGATTCTGGTCAAACATACAGTCAGCCCTAAATCAAGTGGTATTCCGTCGCACCCAACGTGAGGAATAAATTACCGAAATGCAGGTCACCTCGTTAATCACTAATTTACGTTGTCCACAACTGAGGCATTTTTGTAAAGCATGATCCAAATCAAGCCCCGGGAAAATTAACGCGAATCCAATGACCTCAGCACTGGAAACAATCCAAAGCAAGTGTTCCGCAATATGCATGACACACTTGACGAATAAAATAATAGAATTAACGCTCCGTTACCATAGCCAATTAGAATTATAGGGAAGAAAACAATATTGCAGTTTTACAACGAAGATACTGGCTTATGTTATCCTCAAAAGCTTCGGTAAATATTATATCATAAGTAAGAAATAAAAAAACTTCGTCAGCATCGCAACGATATTTATGTATTTCTTTCCTCTTTGAACTTCGAAGCACGTGGGAGTTTCCCCGTTCCGAATAAGTCTTGAATTATGAGTTATTTGTTTTGCCTTCTCAGGATCACTCATAACGTATGCTCACTGCAGTGCAATTCACTAGTGTCCCATCGAAGTCAAATACAGAAAATGAAAATTTTTCCTTTGCAGTAAATCTTTTTCAGTACTTAATTTTTTCATCATCGAGATTCCTTTTCGGGAATAGCCGATGACTGGAAAGATCTTTTAGCTTTTGTTTTTGAATATGAATTTAACGAGTCTCGATGTCATTGAAACGATCTAATAATTTTGAAAAGCTAGTAAGATTAGGCAGAAAAAATAAACACCTTCTGAATATTCAACAATTGCCTTTGATGTATTTTATTCTAATTGTATGGCGTTTTACTTCATGCTCCGATATGGTTTTTTCAACAAGGGGATTTTTTCAAAATATCATTCAATAAAACGTTGAGCGGCAGGAATCTCAAGAAAACCTTTTTTGCGCCGGAATAAAAACATCGCATCAGTCAAAAAAGCGGAACTCTGAAATAACTTGATCAAATTGTCCAGGAACACGCAAAACACTAACGATTAGATGAAAAGGGTAATGTTCCGAGCCTCGCACACGAATTGTTAGATAAATGTCAGCCCTGGCATTCGTAAAATATACACCGGACAGAGGATCGAACAGCTCGGGGAAATCACCCATCATGAAGCTCAAGTTTTTTCTTTCATTTTTTTTTCTCTTCTTCTTCAGACTAAACCTGCGTTTACTCAGAAATCACATGGCAATTAAGCGCCCAAAAATGTTCATACGAGAAATTTTTTGCCCTCTGCGCCTCCGACCCACCTGTAAAAACCTCGGCTGTTTACAGCGACTTTTTAGCCCCAAGCAAAAGGGGGCCACAGAGGAAAAGAACAGATGGGAAATCCGTCCTTCGGCCCAGATCGCAAAGCGGTGACCCAGCAAAACCATAAACACAAAAGAAGTATGCTGTCTGTACTGGGACGTGGCGTGATTTTAATAACCTAAAGACTTCCCTCATCACAAGAAATGACTAACCTCGAGTACGATCCCGAGAAAAACACCAGAAAACTATTCTCTGGCCAATATACTGACACGAGACAATACGAAGGACTTCGCCCCAGAAAATTGTATCAGAATGAGTGAATTTACATCCTCGTCGTGTTATTATTGAACCATTTCCGGGGACACAAAGCAAAGGATTTTCTCAACCAAAGAATAAAAATAAACCAAGACCGATTTCTCTAAAAAGAAAAACTCAAGTCTTTCTGGAAAATGGGAAACAACATCATACCTATTTTGCATAGAATTCTTGCAACTTGCAACTGAACTTGGGCGAGGCAACGAGAAAAAGTCTAGATGGACAATGACACAGAGAGACGACGAATATTGTACCGCATTCCTGCCAGCATTCCCAGAGTACTGGACACAGCATCGTTTTTAACACGAAGTAACCGAAGTACTAGCCAGGAACTAATTAATCTTTTGCACTCAACACCAGGCATCGCATCCATCCCAAAGCATGGCTTCATTATGCGTTCCCATGCCCGAAGTTTAGCTCATTTCTGTAAGTTGGGATGCCCTCATTTTACAAACATGGCTTGAGCCGCACATGTTTCACAAATAATCCTATTAATACAGGCGGTACCTTGCAATTCAACCCTTATCCACTACCAAACTATGGTTGAATTGCAAAATAGTCAAATTGTGAGAGTTTTCTGATAATTCAATAATATAATTACAAAAATGCAAAAAAAGTGGCCGAAGCCGGTCAAAGTGCAGGGCAAGGGTCAAATTGCAAGTCAACCTATCCCTGCAAATTTGACTGTCAAATTGCAGGAGGTCAAATTGCAAGGTACCACCTGTATAAAAAATATCCATCAAAGAACTGTAGATTTTTTCAAAGTTTATGGTATGCAAGACAAAAAAACAAAGCCAAATTTTAAAAATACTGTAGCCATAGAACCTTCGAGTGAGAAAATGGGACCCTCAAATTGAAAAAATTAATTCTATTCAATTTTTTGAATAATTTTTCCAAATTTTTTCGTGAAATAAGAGAATCAATTAAATCCGTTCCCATTCAAGTCCACGGGGAATCGTGATCCAACAAGCAGACATTCTGTAATAAGAGCAAGGTCCATGAACCAATTATGAACGCATCTCAGGACCATACTGTAAGCAGACTCTCTGGACAATGATCTTGTGTACAATGATTTTCTCTGTATAAGGAATTTTTATTTGGTCCTACAACCACTTCTCTCTACAATGAATTTGTTTTTCTGGTCCCTTGCATTTTGGTGTAGAGAGAGTTCATCAGCCATGCGTGCGTTAAAAATCCCACAGCATCAAATCTCCAGAATGTACCCGGTCCCCAACGAACCCCAGGATACCTGCATGGACAAAAGGAACGCGTTTTGCAGTCGTCCCCTTCAGGGAAGCGCGAAACAAAAGGCGCTGGAGTACAAGGCACCGGGACTTTCTGGCCTTCAAGACAAACACCGATGACGCTGCTGGAAACCCGACAGGTTCGCGTGGGGGAGACAAAAATCGGCATCGTAACCAGTCGTTTGGAAATATGGACTTCGGAGTTGCCACCAAGACTATAACATCACAACACAACACACTCGCAGAGTGGGTCTCCACGGGCTTTCTTCGCATACAAATGAAGCAATTACCGGGCCGACACCATGGGGGGAACCCAACCTTTCAGTTTTCGTGTGTGATGTGACCTGGCCTCTTCCTCTCCCCCCTCCCCCATCTCTTTTTCAAAAGAAGTAAAATAAAGCGTGCACACACAAATACACACCCTTTTTTATTTATCACCGGTACGCCATCAAATACAGTAACGTACTCACGCAATGAAGTCGAATGCGTAAACACGCGTTCATAAAGCCTATTCGAAAGACATTCGAAAGAACCCGTTCTCCAAGAGTCGTCTTGGGATACGCGAAAACAGTCGGTCGCAGCTGTAAAACACCACACAAGCCAGGCGGCGTTTGTTTCTAGCTATAAATCATAAAGCATTGAAACAAATGCAGAAGAATAGAACCGAGGGAGAAAAAAAATACCGGGTTGCATCGTTGCGGGCAATAAAGATGGAATCGGAGAACAGTTGAAACGCTTGTTTTGAACTCCGGTGAATTGGATAGAAACTAAAACGCGTGTTTGTATCACGCGTTGTTCCACTGCATGAATGCACGCGATGCTCACGGAAGCCAGCAGTAAATACAAAAAAAAGCATTTGAGCAATAAAAAAAAAAAGAAAGTAGATTTGAAATCGCGACAGTGCTTGTGAAACATGCTGTTCCCCCCGTAACTTTCAAATAATCTTCACGGAAAATTTCAAATTAGAGCAACTAGAATTCCTCAGGACCCGAATCCAGACCGCCATGCTATCACTTGAAAAATATACTTGACCGGGACGTTTCTGAGAAAGTCTGTCGAAAATAACTCGAAGTTAATTATATTCTCCGCGGATATTTTTCACATTGAGCTTAATTACTCGAGGGAAAAGGGTATGTGAGCTGGATATCGTGAGAAAAGGGAAGCGTACTTTGAAACCATCTCCTTCAATGTTCCATTTCGATGGGCTCTGGGATCTTCCCTTTCATAAATGTTCTGCTGAATAAGTTTATTTATTAATACTGTTTTGACAATTACACTTTTTCAATGAGCAGAACGCGAGTGCCGAAGGTTCGTGACACAGTAATGGTGTGGCGGCAACTATAAAAGGGATCATTCCTTACTTACGGACAAAGTTATAATTCAATACCCTCCCTGTCAAACTTCCAGGACACGATAAAAAACGTTTTAAAGACAGGTGTACCTCATACAATGCAATTGCATTTACACATGGATTGCTGAGGCACGGCATCGTAAATGTCTGGGACTACAATAAGATTTACGCGTAAATACTGTGCATAAGTTTTATGTTTGATCTTCTCGTTGCTATATTGTTACACTTTTTCCAATCCAACGCTGATATCTATATAATTTAGATTTTAGACTTTTTAGACAATGGAAATTGCATTCCATCACTGTGGAAAACGATGACCAAAAAATTTGCTGGCTTTAAAAATTCGCATGTAGTCAAAATCTTGAAAAAAGATTTTAAAAACCTCTGTAGACACAATGTCCCATCCAAAATCTGAAAACCATTCCCAATTACGAAATAAATTATTATTTTGGCCGAACTCACAATTCACTGTCCGTGAGTGCTGTCATAAAATTTGAGTTGGAAATACGTTCCCAGTTCTTAAAAAATTAACCTCAGGCTTCTTAATGAAAATTTCATTGATATTATTGATCAGAAAGTTATTCGGAGCATTCTGAGTCAAGTATTAGGCTTAAGGCACCAAGACGTGGGGCTGATTATTTCTCAGCCTGTATCCACATGCTTGATCACATTTTCGCACACACTTCGACAGGCACATTTTTATTCGTTTTTCATGCTTGGCAATAATGTTTTTCTCAGCTTCGAAACACAGAAAACAATTGCGAGGAAAAATACAGAGGAAAATTTCCTTTTGGAATGAAAAATAATAAGAAAGGACAAAATTGTCGATCATACTGATATATTGCATGCACACTGTTGATCGAAAAAAAACTTCACGAAGAGAACATCGCAATAAGCCTGTTTCGAAAAATGAATTAGATTAAATTTTAAAAACATTTACTTTGCCGTTATATCAATCGGAGTTTCTTAATTTGTCCAAGACCTATCAAAATGAAAATAAACTTCAATATTTTTCTGTAATCGTCTGCCAAGTGTTCATATCTTGTGACATGCTCGAGATTTCAGGGGATCCATTTTTTGGAAACCCTCTGTAGCCGATTGCACAAAAAATCAAAATTTCGAGATAAGCATGAAAACTTTTGTATCATCCCTTGCACTTCAACAAAGGATGAGTACACTTAACAAACAGAAGTGTTCTCCTTGTTCTTGATAAACCCCCCCCCCTCCTTCCCCAAAACACACACAAAATAGAACGACTTGTACATGCATCTTTACCTATACAAAATGCCAGTTAACCAAACGTCTCGGGAGAAGATCAACAATCAGTTTTCATAAAAGAAAAAAGTCGTACGGATCTTGCATGCTGAAATGCACGCAATCGAATCGTCGACGCGCGAGCTGATGGTCACGACAAAGGCATTGAATATTCATCAAGTTGGAGATCGAGCGAGTGAAAATCAGCCGACTGGCTCAAGAGCAGGCGATTCTACCCGCGGGATGAAAGTCAAACAAGATTGACAGCATATACTGTACACTACTATATACATATTAAAAAAAAATGGTCTGCCTTCTCCACAGGCTCACTCAGTCAGGCTACTGGAATTGCAAGTGTTTCGCCGCATATCTCTTCACGGCATGCGGTCATGAAAAAAAAAGAAACGCAAATCGCTTGCGCAAGCAGCACACGCTGAAAAATAAGGGGAAAAAATCCCTCTGCCAAACGCGCGCACGCGAAGGAAATAAAAATACAAAGAAACTAGCATAATTTGGCGCGCCAGCATCCGTCAAACCTGTCAAAACTCGCCAACGGGAGAGACTTCCTGATAAGCACGAAACGGCTCCCGGGTGAACCCGGTCCAACGAAGCCAGTGCATCAAAACAATTGCAAAGGAGCAAAAAGAAAAATTAATTTGCTGGTCAGATAAATTTGAAGAACGGCTCTGGCGTATCCCTGCGACACGAGATCTCTCGCTTCGATTCCCTTCTAGTTTCCCTGGACCAGGTAAAAAAAAAAAAACCCTGCCCTCCTGGGGTACGAGAAACAGCAAGTAAGCAAGCAAGCAAGCAGCAAAGAGTCTCTCAAGGCCGATGCAACAACCACAAGAGAGAAAAAAAAAAACAAAGGAGTTGAACAGAATCCTGAGGAACAATCGCTTGGTACATCAACAGAAAAGCTTTCTTTTCCACAAAAAAAAAAAATAGAAGGAGGGAGGACCTGAGAAGAGGGACCAAGCAGTGAGGTGAGGCAATCTTCTTGCCTGGATCAAAACCCCGCAGAAAAATGAGCAACTAGTGTACCTGCATGCAGACCAGTAAAAGGGGATTCTGAAAAGACTCACAGTGTGATCTTGGTTAACAAGTACAAGCCATTCCAGAGAAAGGCTGGTTAGATAAAACAATTCTCAGCTAGATTTCTTTTAATTGTGAGCAATTTTGTGTTTGTGAAGGGAAATATTAGGGACCAACGTTTGCTTGCTGGATTATTGTCTCTTAACCATAGAAGATGAGGCACAAACACAGTGTTTGTCAGCGAATAATGTTCTGATAGTGAGGATGTTTATCAGCCAACCTCCCACTACTGCGCCCCCCCCCCCCAATAAATATGTGTTTAAGACATTTTAACTACTGTACATGGGGGATGAAAACCTGCTGATCAATAATTAACATCCAGTAATGCAGGTAGACTCTCTCCGCAACAATTTTTGTTTGCAACAAATTTCTTTGTATAAAAAAAATTTTCTTCAGTCCCAATGGGTACTCTCCTTATGCTACAGGGATTCTCTGCAACAAAATTATCTCTAAAACAATTTTTTTATCCCTTTAATTTTGTTGTAGAGAGTCCACTTGTATTGATAATAAAAAGGAGGAGCTAATTTTCCTGTACTTTGTGCAGGAGTAAATGCAGTATTCTTACAGAGCTTTCCGGAAAAAAATGCATTCTTCATTCAGTAATAGTCTCTCTACAAAAAATTCAATTAACCGGAAAAAATGAAGTCATACTGTATTAGAAAATCCCTATAACATGGAAAGAGAACCCTCAAGGAGTAGGACCAGAAAATGTTGTATAGAGACTTTTGTTGCAGAGAATCCCTATAACATGGGGAGTGGACCCTATGGGATCAGACAAATTTTTTCATATAGGTCATACCTTGCAATTTAACTTCCTGCAATTTTTCTGTTTCATGATTCAATGGTCAAATTTGCTAGGGAGTCAACTTGCAATGCAACCTCTGCCTGCAATTCAACAAACAGAGGCACACAAAATCTCAAATGCACTGTAGAAAGCACCACGATGAGGTAGTCTCAAAATGTGACCCTAGCCTAGAAATGGATCATGATCAAATTGCTGGGTACCACATGTACACGGGACATTTTTGTAGTCAAGATTATTGTGGACAGAGTCCACTTGTAGAGCATATTGCTTTCAGTCTGAATAAGAAGAATGACAGCAGTAAGAAAGATTTTATTCATATTGGATTTATGCCTCATCCAAAAGCATTCAATAATAGCCTTTGATTCACCAGAACTTCTGAGAGACCCCTAACACATGCAAACACATGCACCTCCCTCCACACTGACAGAACAATCTCTTTCTCCTCCTCCTCTCTCTCTCTCCTCCTCCTTCTCTCTCTCTCTCTCTCTCTTTCTCTCCTCCTTCTCTCTCTCTCAGAGTTCAATGCGAATTAAACATGCCAGAATTGAAGGATAGGCCAGCTAGGTAACCAGGAGCAAATTGGAGACCTGGACTCTCATCCCTCCCTCCTCTCTCCCTCTCTTTCAAACTTCCTTTATTATTTCTCTCTCTCTCCCTCCTCGCCTTGCCACAACAGGTACCCGCGAGCGAAAACGCGACGGGATGGGAGCAGAACGATTTCATTTTAATAACGCTTGGAGTCGGCGAAGTCTCAGCTGCATCCATCCGGGCTCCTCCTCCCCTCCACTTCCCAACTTCTGGCCTGTCTGCGCATGAGCAAGAGAAAAATAACGTATGCAATCCAAAAGCCATTAGACATCAGAAGAGCAAAAGACGCATAAATTTTAAGCCCGAAGGTACAGGTGCTGAGGCCGTGGGCCTCGGGCAAGAAACCGAGTTCGAAGTGAGATTAGCGGATTCAGCGCGAGGGTACCAACAGAAAATTGGATTTCTCGAGAGTTGTCTTCCTCTAAAACCCCTCCCCGCGATATAAAACATTGAACGGCGGAAAAACCGCGGAATAATGGCGCAACCGCAGCTCGATCTAATCTTGGATCAAGTGACGTTAGGCCAAGTACAGTATTACACAGTCTGTGGCGAAAGGGGGCTCTTCGAAAGGTGTACAAAAGCTTCATTTCTAGGTTTATTCGAGTATAAAATTCTCATAGGACTCACCTTGATTTTCGTTGATCGACCATTTACACGGAACAATAAAAAACCTGCCGAAATATATTTGTTTGAATTTCTTGAATATATGCCCTAAAAAAAAGGTGTGGCCCAAGATTTCTTTTTCTTGAGTCACTTGTGTATTTGCGTACTCGGCCGCATCCGGGATTTTTCTGGGTATCTTTTTGAGAGATAGCATACCTAAGTCTATTAATTGAGTCACTGCTTTAAAAACACACACTCATCTGTGTTGGCCTTTCGAAATTAAAGACCGAAAAATTTAAAAAAAGAAACGCATGAGGCCTTGAAAACTCTTGAAGCCATTGAAAGAAGTTTCCAGGAGAATTGTGGTAATTAAGGAATGCCGTTTCTCTTCAGCATCTGTATTAATGAAGTATTTTTTCCTATTCTGAGACTTTCGTCGTGGAAAAAGAATTAGCTCAATCAATCCGTAGCTTCCAGAAAAAAGTAACGTCGCTCGCTTAAAAAAAGCACCATTTTTACAGAACTTTTTCCGTCATCGACGGTAAGACAAAATGTATTTCTTTTTACATTTCAATGAAAACAATTGATTAAATGTTTATACTGTAATGCTTTATCGATGGAAGAACTCGTTCCGACCCCCTTTGCGACCGAACAGGCTTATTTGAACTGCAATTTCAAGTCACTTCCGAATAATCTTGAAAATCCTTCACATCACTGAGAACACAGTCATTTTCCGATAGGCATGCATTAATAAAGAATATTCTAAATACCGTTTAAAAAAATGGTGAAGCATAATTTTTTTTAGAGATGATAAATCGCGAATCCTTCCGAATTGCGTTGAATCATTTCATCGGCATGTATTCTGCTGCAATCTGAATATTTATGTCCGAAGAAATTGCTGTTTCATTTAATACAGTACATGTACTGTACTTCGAGATTTATTTAAGCCTTTTAAGGCATGCATCCCCAGGGATAAAAATTTAAAAGGAAACGTATTTTTATTCGACCCTCTCATCTCAGATAAAGCCTTTTTGCAGGAGCAATCGACGGAAAGATACTGATTGAACAATTACGCGGGAAATCGCCTGCCAAGAGCAGTGGTCGCATTCAATTTCACACCCCCTTTCGCCCCATCAAAACATGCCATTTCATTTTGGCTGAAAAAAAGGGCAGTCAGCTGCAGCTCAAATGCATCACAACCAGTACCGCAATCGTAGACTTGGCAGCACCTTTTCCAGCGATGAAGTGCCCCGAAGCAATTCCCAGTCTCTCCCTCAGTCGAATTGCTACCAACACGTCAGCTCGTAATCCAGTCCCTTTCCCCGTCTTTTTTTTTTGGTTTTTGTTTTTTGCCGAACAGGTTCTCACAGATATTCTTTCAGGCATTATCCAGACTCCTTTTGGTTTCCCCGAGCAGAAGAAGGAAAACACTTTCAAGGCAATTAGCTTCGCAGAGTAGCGAGTGAGAAATTTCGCACATTCATTGAAAGCTTTCGGACGCGAAATCGCGCTTGATATATGAGCTACGCCTGCACGCGAACAGAAATTGGAACCGCCAGGATTTTTGACCCTTCCTACTCTTTTTGTTGTTGTTGTTCACCAATATCCTGAGTTTCCACAATGTAATTTTTAAAATTATTCGCGAAATTAGTTCAAGCGTAGGATGGACTTCGCGTGTTCTGTTTCTCTTTAACCAGATTAATCACATTAATTTCTGTATACCCTCACTAATTAGCCACTGGCAACTGAACGAGAATTTGATGAAAGTTTTTTTATCGTACCAATTCGCTTCTTTTCTGAAAGTAGTTTTTATTTGGTAGTTATATAGTAGATAAAAACAGAGCAACACGCAATGACACATTTTTCACAGATGCAATAAAATGTTTTAGGAAATTTCCGCTGGTGAGCATGTTTAAAATATGGCTCCATAATAATTACTGGTTTACAGATTATGGAAACGGAAGATCATACCAATGAAAAGCGTCTCGCGTGAGATTAAAGAAAATATTTCTCGCTGTTAAACCTCAGGCTCCATGGCTTCTAAATATGAATACTGTATGCCATATTATTCGGAATTGAGATACATTTTCGGACCAAGACGCCCATTTTTTCGATTTTCGGAAAAATTCTGCAGAAGAGGATTTATTTGTTTGTTAAGATCCGAGCTTGTAAAGCAACAATACAACTTTAAGACGTTTCATAGCAGAGGGTTTTGAGCTCTTTCGAATTTCCGAAAATGCATCTTACAAAGCGGAAAGAAACACGATACCCACGCGTGTGTTAATTAGCACTGAAAATCGGATCCGGTTTTCTGAAGCAAAATTATTCCGGGTTTTCGAAAGGAGGATAATTTTCGCCATCAAATAAATTAATTTCGAAAAGAGAAAGTTCTCATCAGATTTATAGTGTTTTGATTGCCCAGATTATTTCAACGGAAGATATTTCTGCAAATTTTATTGCACCAAGTTCGACGGCAATTTCCTGGATCACACGGATGAGAACGCTACAAGCACGTATTTCAAGGGTCGGTTTCAATCCAGGACATTCGATTCGCCCGCAGCGTAAATGAGGCGGGAATTTCAACCGCGAAACTCTGGTGAAATGCTCATCAATCCTCGTGTTGTTATGGACGATAAACTTCGGAAATGAGCCTGGAGGTGTCATCTTTTTTTGTTTTTGTTTTTCTCCGATAGGCACAACAACAGCAAGGAATAGCTTTCAAAAAATTTTTTAAAAAGAAGGTTTGCGAGAGAAAACGCTAGAATAAGCATAAACAAATCGTGCCTCTTTGGCGAGGAAGGAGCTAAGCATCCAGAGAGCTTAGCCTCACGCCTGCCTGGTTTGCTTGCTACCTCCAAGGTTTATGAGGCATGTCAAGTATTTTCCTGCTGCCGTTCTCAGAAATTATCCGACATGTTGACTTGCTTTTTCTGAGATTGCTTCTCGGTTTACGTCCGAACAGCCTTTACTGATTAGGTTGGAATCATGTGCGAGATAAAATCAATGCAAATTGCACTATAAAAACCCTCAATTTCGGAATGTATCTTCGGTTCAATTTGTTTTTGATCCAACTGCAGACCTGAATAGAAAGCGACTCGGTAGTGTTGAAAAGCAGATCCTGTAGAATTCAAAATACAGTAATTTCAAGAAGCGAGCTCGTATATTTTTCTTTTAAATCGGCAACAAAGATGTTGATTTCGCGCATATCATGGGTAAACTACGTTCATAATTTTGAGATAGTGGCACTCATATATATATATATATATATATATTTTATCTAAAGTTGCACCGCTAAAAATAAAATAAATTAAGACGTCACATAACCGAAGAAGTATTCTAAAAAATAAGATACTATCCGTGCAAATCCAAGGTATGATCAAGAATTTCCTCAAGGAGGAAAGTAAACTGCGCTAATCAGGTAAAAAATTGTAAGGCTAGTTAATGAAGTGTGCTTTGTTACTATTTTTACCATTTTATCTAAAATCTTAAAAAAGATAATAAGTAAAACAACAAAGATTAAATGTTTTAGTGGTCTGACCAATTACACAGCCCGTTTTATTCCATTGCAGAGCTCAGCGTGGAGCTGAATGTGGGCTGTCCGACTTCCACGAAAAAAAATTCTCAATCTATTTTTAAACTCTCGGAGACCTTTCAAACATAATTTTATGAGTGGCATGTCTAACTGAATATTGTGGATGCACGTAACTTGTCTAAAACGAATAAGGGATAAAAGAGGGTACTTGAAGGTACAAGGACCTGATGGACCTTGCGTATCATCTATCTAGTAGCGGAGTAGCCAATGTTCCCCAACGTTTTTGGGCCGTGGGCCAGCAAATTTCCATAAAAATTTTTTGGACGGTCAAATAACCCAAAAAAATTTCTGCAGACTCGTAAGGTGTTATACAATTTTTGGAAACTCAAAAAGCTTGGTTAGAAAAACTTTATTGCAGATATTTAAAAAGTTTCTGCTTCTTCACAAAAATTAATTAAAAATAAAAATAAAAGCACCTATGGTGGGATGCCCTGAAATAAATAGAAAGGTGGGCTTAAAAGAACGGTTTCTCAGAACAAAACATTAAAATTATTTATTTCAGAACGTGGAAATTTGTGTGAAGCATTGTTAGGAGAAAAGACAACTTTCATTTTTCACCAGATCATTGCGACTGCCTTTGTCTTTAAAAAATTTTAGATGAAGATAACATACCTTAGAAAATGTTGAAGCCCGTTAGCCTGGATAATCTCTGCTTTGAATTTGAGGATTGAATTACATATGAAAAATAACGCTAAATATTACAGTGTTTTTTTTTACCATATTGAAATTTAATTTTGGCGCCGGTTACCTGATGAGGCTTCTTCGTCGTCAGAGCCTAATTTGGCAAAGGGTTCAAATGCTTTTTATGTGAAGTTCACAATCTTCAATTAAAACAAAGATCGTTTCAAGTATATTAGTACAATATTAGCAAAAGTTTATGACGCAACTTTCGTGTCAGGATTTGTTTTCGTTTATAGCCTTTCCTCAGGACGTTTTATTGCTTTTTTTGGCAGTTCTGCAATTCCGGTTAAAATTGAAATCTTTGCGTTAATTTCCGATTACAGTACAGTAGTAGGATTCGCTGTACTTCTGATAAAATTTAATGTGCTGAAGAAAATTGCTCTTTGACCAGCAGCAAAAAATGTCTGCGGACCAGCACCAGCCCACTCGGATGACGGGTTGGGGAACACTGGAGTATACAGTACAGTAGAGTACTCCAGAGCGGGCCCGTAACTACAGAGGAAAAGTAGCTCATTGTTGCGCTTGCACAGCTCCATCATGAACCCGAGTCTTCCTCACTGCATGTGTGTGTGTCATGTCTGGAACAGCAGCGAAGCAGATCGCGTTCCAGGCCGCGACTCGGTCGGCATTTTCGCCTCGCTGATGGCTCAATTGTTTATAGGCATTAAGCGCCGGGCCCGACCCCCACCAGCCCACCACACGGCTTGTCCAATTAGCCCCTTCGTGCCCCGTGGGCGTTGATGGAAAAACTGCGCAAAAAAAAAAAAAACGAAGAAGAAACAACTTGTCGCCCGGAAATTCGCTCGACGGATTCCATTTCTTCATTGTAAGACACACACAAGAAAGCCCAGAGAACTCGTTTTCCCTCTTACATCTGTGGTAAATTACCGGCTGCATTACGCTGCCGTGAAACCTCGTTTGTAAGGGCGCTAGTGCTGCTCATGTGTCATTTGATTTCCCCTACAACCGAATACAATACAGAACAGAACTTGCACAGACATCGAAATCTGACCATCCGAGCCAAGGAGTTGAAGACGTCGTTCAAAGATACTGTAATCGGATACTGTCGAAAAATATAATTGTACCGTATCGGTACAAAAATAAAATGATAACCTAACGAAATGATCAAAGTTTTGAAAATCTTGAAGCCCGTTAGCCTGGATAATTGTTGCTTTGATTTTGAGGATTGAATTACATTTGAAGAAAATAACGCTTATTATTTCAGTGTTTTTTACCATAATGAATTTAAAATTTCGCGCAGGTTATACCTAGCTGATGGTTCTTCCTCAGAGCCTAATTTGGCGAAGTGTTCGCATGTTTTTTCATGCGAAGTTGACAATCTTTCAAAGATTGTTTCAAGTATTAGTATTATACCAAGAGTTTCCAGAATGACGCAACTGACGCGTCAAAATTTGTTTTCGTCTATAACTTTTCCTCAGAACGTTTTATAGTTTTCTGTCAGTTTCATAATTCGATCCGGTTAAAATTGAAATCCCGGCTTTAATTTCCGATTACAGTTGTATGGTACGTAGTTGATTTGCTATATTATATGAGATGCCGTTCCTTTCAGATAAAAAATTGATCCTTTTATTCACGTAATAATCTTGGAATCAGATGAAATAATTGAATGCAGGCTTTTCAGGAAGTGACCATTGCATGCAGTAGGGGACAAGATGTAAAAATGGCAAGAATCAATCATGACGCCCAGGGAAGTACATGTATACCGCTTTAGACAAGCCTACGTTAATTGTGAAGTTTGCAAAAGCAACAAAAAAAAGTTATCAGTGGTCAAGACGAGGCCCAAGACACGACCGACAGACGAATGAGTCTCCGAAAGAAAACTACCTTCTTGATGGAACACCTGTCGTGGGCAGCATGAAATAATTTTCGGAAGACTAAAAGCTTTATGCTCGCGAGACCTCGAAGTACAGTATCACCGAGAGAAGGACTTTGAGGGAATTTATAATGATGGTAAATGTTGACTGCTGAGTGCCGAAATGGAAGAATCAACCGTCCGTAAATTGCAAGGTAAACTAAGTTCCGGAACTGGTAGTCCTCGTGGCGACACCTATTCGAAAGCAACTTCAATGAACATATGTATCCCACAACCCGCTGGTCGAGCTCCGATCTGTGGGATTTTCTGTTGTATGCAGTAGACTCGAATGGCAAGTCCTGCAGGTTGCAACAAGGTTTAAATTGAACCCATAATCGAAACCAACCGAAGTCAACCTCTGCTGCAGTCAAGGCTAAATCACACGAAAGAGCCATTTCAGATTGAATTATGTGCAGTATACGCAAAAAGGGAAAAAACCGCAAATATTCCAGTTGTTGATGAATCATCAAAAAGCGGGCGTGTTTTTTGTTGAGCGATTATACCAGTGGGCAACGCAAATTGTCGATCATTTTTTTTTACATAATGAACCCTTCGACCAATCTGCCTTAGAATTTTGTTTGGGCTTATGCCACAACAGTTCCACACATTGTGAGAATGAAAATATGATTTGCCTAATTTTGTAAATACTTCTCTGAATGACTGCTAATGACTGCAAGTTTTTGCAAAAGCGTAAATGCAGGTGTACTCTCTCTTTGCAACAATAAAAAAATTGCATTGGGACCCCAAGAAACGGATGCCCTGACATATGGACAATTTGACTCAGGGACATTCTAAACTTTGAACAGTTGCTCAGCATCCAGTGACCCAGACAATTTATTTAAAACACAGACACGCTGCCAAAAGTTAGAGAAAATGGAACTATTTCAAAATTTTGATGCCTTTTGAATACATATACATGTTCATAAAAATTAAAAATAACTATTATAAACTCACTTCAATTTGTGATTCAGTGCAAGCTCATTTTGTGCTTTTTTTTTAGGGATTTTCCCCATAATCTGTGCTCAGTATAGGAAGATAATTTCAGACTTTCTGCTGGTTATCTTCTGCACAGTTATTTCCTGTATTTCAGAGTTTTGAAAAATGTTTATACAATGCTGTATTAGGAAACAATTTCCGAATTTTTGATAAATATGAGCGCCAATTGAGTATGTTATCATTTATTAAGTCTATGAGAAAACATGTGGACATTCCAGCATCATCAGAACAATGTCCAAGAACCAAGAAATATTTTTGAATTTACTCAAGTACCATGCACACCTTTTTCTCAAAATTGAGAGGGGAAAAGGGGAAGCAAATCATGGACAGGTACACATTTTTCAAAGATTAGGTGTGCATTATATTTAATTCTACAATGAAAAATTTGGACCAATTTCAAGAGAAAAAACTTTTTGTAATGGAAATAATTGAAAATATTTGCAATTTGGGATAAAATCATGTCTAAATCCATATCGGGTGTTATTCTTTTTGAAAACTTGCAGTTTTAGACTCACTGAAAATACGGAGAAAATCTTACTTGGAGATAGAATGTCATGCAAAATGTTGACTGAAAAAACCCTGGTGCGCATCTTAATCAACGAAGCGTGGCACTCAAGTCAATGCGGTACATCTGCATCACAGGGGCCCCACTATGCATGCACTGTACTGTATATACTCATTTGAGGTCATTTGTGGGACAGATGCAGCCCACAGCCTCAGGGCCGGCCTAAGGCGGGTGCAGCGGGTTCACTGCACACGGGCGCCTGGCTAGGGGGGGCGCAAAAATCAGTGCCAGAGTTGGGGCAAAAATCAGACCTGACCCGGGCAGTAAGGAGGGGGTGTGTAAGCTTTATGCTCGCGAGACCTCGAAGTACAGTATCACCGAGAGAAGGACTTTGAGGGAATTTATAATGATGGTAAATGTTGACTGCTGAGTGCCGAAATGGAAGAATCAACCGTCCGTAAATTGCACGGAAAAACTAAGTTCCGGAACTGGTAGTCCTCGTGGCGACACCTATTCGAAAGCAACTTCAATGAACAAATCCCCCAACCCGCCGGTCGAGCTCCGATCTGTGGGATTTTCTTTTGTACAGTATGCAGTAGACTCAAATGGCAAGTCCTGCAGGTTACAACAAGGTTTAAATTTAACCCATAATCGGGACCAACCCAAGTCAACCTCTGCTTCAGTCAAGGCTAAATCACACGAAAGAGCCATTTCAGCTTGAATTATGTGCAGTATACGCAAAAAGGGAAAAAACCGCAAATATTCCAGTTGTTGATGAATCATCAAAAAGCGGGCGTGTTTTTTGTTGAGCGATTATACCAGTGGGCAAAGCAAATTTTCGATCTTTGTTTTTTACATAATGAACCCTTTGACCAATCTGCCTTAGAATTTTGTTTGGGCTTATGCCACAACAGTTCCGCACATTGTGAGAATGAAAATATGATTTGCCTAATTTTTAAATACTTCTCTGAATGACTACTAATGACTGCAAATTTTTGCAAAAGCGTACATGCAGGTTTACTCTCTCTTTGCAACAATAAAAAAATTTCCATTGGGACCCCAAAAAACGGATGCCCTGACATATGGACAATTTGACTCAGGAACATTCTAAACTTTGAACAGTTGCTCAGGATGCTGTGACCCAGACAAAATTTTGAAACACAGACACGTAGCCAAAAGTTCTAGAAAATAATAGGAACTCTTTCAAAATTTTGATATCTTTTGAATACATTTAGCTACAAATGTTCATAAAAATAAAAAAATGAGTCTTATAAACTCACTTAAATTTTTGATCCAATGGAAGTTAATTTTGTGCTTCTCATTTTAGGGATTTTCCCCATAATCTGTAGTCAGTATATCATTCAAGATTCAAGACAAGTGATAATTTCAGACTGTCTGCTGGTTATCTTCTGCACAGTTATTTTCTGTATTTTAGAGTTTTGAAAATTTTTTTATACAATGCTGTATTAGGAAACTTTTTCCAAATTTTTGAAGAATATGAGCGCCAATTGAGTATTTTCTCATTTATTAAGTCTATGAAAAAACATGTGGACATTCCAACATCATCAGAACAATGTCCAAGAACCAAGAATTTTTTTAAATTTACTCAAGTACCATGCACACCTTTTTCTCAAAATTGAGAGGGGAAAAGGGGATGCACATCATGGACAGGTACACTTTTTCTAAAGATTAGGTGTGCATTATATTTAATTCTACAATGAAAAATTTGGACCAATTTCAATAGAAAAAACTTTTTGTTATGGAAATAATTGAAAATATTTGCAATTTGGGATAAAATCATGTCTAAAACCATATCGGGTGTTATTCTTTTTGAAAACTTGCAGTTTTAGACTCACTGAAGATACGGAGAAAATCTTACTTGGAGATAGAATGTCATGCAAAATGTTGACTGAGAAACCCTGGTGCGCATCTTACTCAACGAAACGTGGCACTCAAGTCAATGCGGTACATCTGCATCACAGGGGCCCCACTATGCATGCACTGTACTGTATATACTCATTTGAGGTCATTTGTGGGACAGATGCAGCCCACAGCCTGAATTTCTTTGGGTACCCGTATATCTTCCGAGTTTCCGAGGTGTGCACCTCAACATCCGTGCATCTCTGTGAAGTTTCCCCGTTACCCCACAAGCGTGGATTGTACTTGTTCTCGGGCCCAGATGGGCAGGATGACGACCGCAGACAAGAGGACCCGTCAGGGATCCCCGACTGGCGCCTGCCGCGATTTCACCCCGACGACCTCGAGAAAAACACGAGACCCATCCGCCCAAGCAGCAGCAAAATCAATATTCAACCCAGAGAACAAGACCGACGAGTACAAAAAATGAATAAAATAAAATAAATAAAATGTTGGAAAAAACATGGGACTGACTGGCAATGTCCAGTTGACCGCAACTCGAGCCTCGATCGGTTGCGGTGATTCTGCGTCAAACGGACACCAAACGATTTAGAAATGGTTCTAATGAACTTCGAAGATCAGAAAATAAGGGCTCGGAATAAGGATTTTCCAATAACGGGCGATCCATGCAGCCAAGTACTGTAAAGTATTTCAGTTTTAAATCTGTGTACCTTAGTTTCAGTTCTAGCAAAATAACGAAAGAAGCGAAGCTATAAATGTACAGGACATCATGCTACCAACGTCACATTTATTAATTAGAATTCCAATTTTTGGCGCTAATCCTTCAAAACGTGAAGAAAATATAAATCGCGTGATCTGATGATATTGTTTTGCCGCATGATGATCCGGAAAAGTTGCCTTCCAATGAAATTACAAATAAAATTTCTCCCAACTTCGGATGCAATGTGAAAAATGAAGTTCAAGTAATCTTGAGAACTCCTTCAGAAGAATCGAGTCTACTGAAGCAGAGCATAGTTTTGAAGCAACATTAATTTGCAGACGATTTCCCAAACCGCGTGAAAGGAGTTGTATGCTATTCCAGAATTGAGAACTTGTCGTAACTCCTGAATTTTATTATTAATGTTTCTTCATTCCCACCAGCAAAATCTAAGGAAACAGCAGCATGAAGATTTTTGCTAAACATCGACGATAATTCCGAAAGGTGGGTACACCTCCACACTAGCATTGAAAAAAAAGTTCGTTCAATTTTTATTATTTATATTTGTGGTTGAAGTTTAGAGGTGGCTTTCAACAATTATCTTTTCATAAAAAAGCTCGGGCTTGTATCCAAGCTTACATAAAAAATCCATCAAAACCTTCGATCTATAAGATGCTGAGTGGAAGATGATACTCGAACCTTCGAAAACTTCGAACCATAGAACCAATTGCTATATATTTTTTGACTCATCGAACATTTTTATTGCTAAGTTCCATCAATATACGCAGGACTGATGAAAAAATAATTTCTTTCCGTCACCGCAACACCGCAAAAAATCAATTAAAAATAGTTTGGAAGGGATTTATCGCTTTGATGCGGCCAGGATTTTATTGCAAAGGATACCGAGATAGACCGGAAAATTGACGCTTCACATAATGAACTTTTTCCTAGAGTACACTATGGCTTGAACATATTTTTGTTTCGGATAGCAGAATGAGCCAGAAGGTATTGACCGTTGAGGAAATCGAACTTGCTCCTGGAAGTACGTCTGGCAAAAATATATTTTCAAAGGGACAGGAGATTGTTTGATATTGATTTGATCATTGCTTCCGTCTTATTTCTACGTTGACTGAAACTCTCAAATTTCATGTTGAAACGTATGTTTATTAAAAAGTTTCGTTCGTACTTTCGAAAGAAATCTAGAACTGCTAACAATTCCGGCCCATTCACAAATTTCACAGTACTCAGTGCACGGACTTCATGGGAGTCAGGAACACGTTCTAATCTTATGTTCGAGACATTCGCTTTAAATCACTTGGATTGTAGACTTTTCAGATGAATTTTTGCCTTGCACGTTTTATTCGTTTCGTTGAAGCTCCTAGACTGAAGACACCTGCAGATCAGTGAAACTCGAAGTAAAAATATAGTGGAGTTGATGACATGTACGGAGAAAAGTTTAAAATCCAAGGATGAATGAAGGGTCTTTTTGGGAGCTGAAGCCCATTATCCATAAAAATCCGGGTCAGTTTCCTTAAATCATTTGGATAATATTTCCTTAAATTTTTTGGGTACATTTTTGCAACGAAAGTTTTATTCGTTCTGTTGAATCTTCTGGAGTAGACTGAGCCACCTGCACATCAGTGGAAATTGAAAAGACCTGCGATCTAGGTTTAAGAAGAGGAAATTTGGAAATCTATGCATTCTAGGGCATGAATGAAGGGTCTTTTTTCGTGGGTGCGTAATCTATTATCGATCATACGAGTGTACCAAACAGTAGCTTTTAGTGCTTCCCAACCCATGATCTGCAGACTGGCCCCCGTCCGCAGGAAATTTTCTGCAGCACAAGAAACTGTTGAAATGCAGTAATTAAGGCAGTTATCTTTATCTGAATTTCTGGAAAGACAATGGCAGTTGCACTTATCTGATGGAAAAATAAAAGTTGGCTTTCCTCCAAATAGCCCTACAGAAAAGTGTTCACCTGCTGAAATAATTTAATTATTTTTAAAATCCGAGAAACTCTTCTGAAAGCTCACCATCATACTTTTTATAGACATCCCACTAAAATAGCTGTGTCATTGGTCGTAGTTTAAAAAAAAACAGAAACTTTTGAAATTCGGGCCATGAAGTCTCTTAAGCAGAACTTTCTGAGTCTGCAAGCATTTTATGAAACTTTGCTTGTCCACAGAATATTTCTGGGGAATTTGCCAGTCTGAAAATTTAAAAAAATGCAAATTAGCCAGTCCTTGGGTCCACAATCGGTAGGGAACACTGTTTTAAATCATTCGGATAATAGACTTCGCACTTTGAATCAGAAAATTTCCAATGGGATGACTTGAGCGCCATTTAAACCCATATACGAGCCACTGTACTGTACAGTATTCTGCAGAATGAGTTCAACAGCGGTCGGGACATATCCGGACTGAAAGCCGTTCAAACGATAGTTGGGCCTTATCTCCGTTCGGCTCATTACACGGAAGATGCTTCAGCCTCGGATATCTCCGTAATGGACCGAGGAATTAGGCAAAAGTCTCCAGAGGGTAATTGAATCGAGAGTAGTCGAGGCAGTCATTACCGAGATGCTCAGAGGTTTTTTGTGAAGTCATTCTCGTGATTACTGCCCGCGGACCGGCCAGTCGGTGCATGTCGTACCGTAATTCGAGAAGCGCCTGGACGCCGGAGAGCCTCGCCCCGGCCCCGGCCGTTTATTGACACTCATTTCCTCCTGCCCTGCAGGTAAAAAAGTTTCCTCTTACCTCCGTAGACCTTGCTTCCTTGCTCTCTCTCTCGCTCTATTGTTTATTCTTTATTGTGTGCATGTGTGTGAGTGTGAGTGTGTGTTGGCTTTGGATTCGTTTTGTTTTTCAGGGTCCCGCTGCCGCGCAGACGCTCAAATTGCCTCCGCCACGAGGCGAAATCCATCACACAACACGCACTACATGCAACGTGCGTCGAGGCGATTGCTTCGCTCTTTTTTTTTTTTACTCTCTTATTCCGGGCTATGGTTCAAGTACGCTTTTCGATTTCCCTGTCTAGCAGGCCTTTTCTCGCAGAGTTGCCAGCGAAATTGCTCCCAAGGAATCGAGAAGCAGTCTTAAGGTATGGACACTCTCTACGTACTATGAAATGCGAGCGGCCAGAGGAAATTCGTTGTGGAGAGAATTTTGTTGTAGAGATTCTCTATAACATGAGTGGAGAACCTTATTATGGGGGTAAACAAAAATTCGTCTTACAGAGAAAATTCGTTGAAGAGAGACGTTAGTCTTCCCGGTATATAGCAGACTTTTTTGCAGAGTTGCCAACGAAATTGCACTCAACGAGTTTAGGAGCAGTCTTAACTCTTAAGGCGGACTCTCTCTATGACGAAATTCAAAGAACCAGAAAAAAATCTTTGTTGAGAGAATTTTTGGCGCAGAGAATCCTTAAATTCCTTATCACATCGGTAAAAAACCATATGGGAGCAAATACAAATCCATCTTACCGAGAAAATTTTTGAAGACAACATTGTTGTAGAGAGACGTTCGATTTCCCTGTCTCTAGCAAGTCTTTTTGCAGAGTTGCCAACGAAATTGCTCCCAACGAATTGAGGAACAGTCTTCAGGTTTGGACTCTATCTACAGCGAAATTCACGAGGCCAGAGAAAAAATCGTGCCTTCTCCAGAAAATTGCCTTTTCTTATATATTTTTTAAAGATATCGGGTTCATCATAGGGTATAATTTTCTTATTTTCCTCTTTCGGCATACAGTATATTATGAAGCATTGTACCAAGATATTTCAGGTGTCCAGATACATATGTGAATTACATCAATCTTTCGAAAATAGTGACTACATAGCAAAAATTGTATTCCACGACAGACAGCTAATTTTGGCTGTTCAAAAAATCTAACTTCAATTCCGTAGAATTTATTTTGACTAAACTTCCGTGGATTGAAAATTTTTTTTTTACATGACTGAAATTATGAAGTGACTACATAACGATCAAAACCTGTAAAAGGTATGACTGAGAATTAAAAAGAAAATGCATTAACTCTCGATTTTGCGGAGATCTTCCAGAAGGAAAACATGCATCAACTTCATTATTCTTTTGTTCTTTTATGAACGTCGTGAGATATACCGTACTTTTGGGGGCTTATGCAAAGCAGACTCTTTTTGACAGAAATTGCCAAGATGTTCTTGACGATCTAAAAACGCGATCTAAAAAGGATTTTTCCGAGTATAGCTGGTAATTCACGATCCGAGAAGTTAAAACACAATGCGTCGGGGTAGCAGAAAAGCCTTGTCACGCAAAAAAAAAATAACCTTGTTTCCAAACCCGAATGCTGCATTAGTCAGTTCAGACTAAAACCCATCCGTTTGTCACGCTAGCGGCTAATTTTAAAAGCTGCTTAAATCAAGCCGAGGAAAATACTGCAACGTCACGTTTACTCCAGTACTTGGCCCCCCCCCCCCCCCCAAAAAAAAAACCTGAGCCGCAGGATAATTCTACCTTTTCCGTCTTGAATAATCAATTTGACAACGCTTTCCTCTCGTATGCGCAGCAGCAGCAGCAGCAGCAGACACCGCCGAATTTTGCATCAGGATCAGCGTCGGGGGTTTTTTAATTCCAAGGCAAACAATGCGGCGGCTGACTTTTCATTCAACCGGGTGCAAAAAGGGTTCTTTGGCTTCCCGCTCTTCTGGGAAATTTCCTGGGAGACGAATCAGTAAAAAGAATGCGGGACTCGTTTCTTGGATTCCACGCGAAGGGATCGGATAAATCGTCCTTCGAACGGAAATCCGCTGAACTTCTGTTGGAACAATTATCCAGCTCCGAACTTCATTTAGCCCCATTTCTCATCGGACTCTTGTTGAATGACCAGCAGAGACCGGATATCAGGGACAAGTACTGTATCACCTTTTGATCACGCATAAAGCAATTCAATTTAAAAGTAGGATGCTTTTTTTGTTTGTTTATTCATCACAGTTGAGAGAGCACTATTCTCTGAAATGCGAACTACAGTATTCTGAATCAGTGGATGCCATTTCGGAAAAAAATTCCTAGAAGGAAGAGTTTGTGAAATGATACTTCCTCACATTTGCACATTTAAGAACCAATTATTCGGGTTCAGCTCAAATCATTCTCTAAATTTATCTTCAGTGGTGGAAAAAACTCGAAATTTCCAAGTCGCAATTTATGAAAATGTATCGTCATTTCACTTATTTGATCACATGAAGTCATTCAATTTAAGACTAAGATTTATTTGCTGATTTTATCAAAGTTAAAAGCGCATTGCAAATTATTTAAAATATTTGATGTCACTTCGGAAAACTAATTCTTAATAGATGATGATGTTGTCAGATGTTTTTTTTACATTTTAACATTGAAGAACAAGCTATTCGAGTTCAGCGATAGTTTAGGTCGTCCTCTAAATTTATCCTCAGCGACATACAAATTTTTGAGAATTAGATCGCATATTTATGAAAAACTGTCATCATTTAACTGATTCGATCACATTATTAACACAAAGCAATTCCATTTGAAGCTAGAATCCATTTCTTTTTTATTCATCACAACATCTAAAAACCCACAATCATCTTATGCTAATTATTATGAATAACTGATGCCACTTCCGAAAAAAATTCTTGGACGACGAGGTTCTCAGATGCTTTCTCACATTTGAACGTTGAATAAACTGCGTGAATAATTTGAGATTTAAAGGAAGAGAAAAAAACAGATAAAATAAATTTATTATTCTCTTTAATTCGCTTGAGATTTTGGAAATGTGACTCAATATTAAGGAACGACTGGATCACAGGATCCGAGGGAAGTTCCGTGTTCTGCACCGGGATTTCGCAAGCCAGCAGGAAACCTGTCAATTAGCAACGTATTCCGCCCAGTCACTCCGGGGTCGGCACACATACGATAGAGATCGAAACGTATCGCCGCCTCAAATCAGGGTCATATCGATCCGCGCCCGGGCTCAAAAGCCGCCACCACCACTGCCATCACCAGCACCAGCACCACCCCTCGAGGGCAGAACAGACGATACGTACATGTACACGCACTCACGTGCCCGAGAAGAAAAAAAAATAATACTGCATGAAATAAAAGGAATGAAACATAGCATAAGGAGCAACAAAGGAAACATCATCTTCTCCCTCACAAGGAGCCGGCCCAAGTTGCTCAATTGCCCGGAAAAGCAGTTCATCATGACTTTTCAACGAGGAGCTTTCTCCAGTGGCTTTTGTCTGCCGCCAAGATTACCGAGTGATTCTTTTCCAAAATGTATACAGTACACTGTACAGGGTGCAGAGCCAGAAAACGATGAACCAGTTTTTCACGCGTCAGTATCTTCTTAGTGAATTCTTAAGTCAATGAATACCGGTACTCATTGACTCATCTTCGTTAGCATGCCACTCTCAAATATTTTCCTCAAACGCATTTTCTGGTCCAGGCTTGGATAAAAGAAAGTGTACGTTATTCGGTTTTGCTGGTCAAGATGTATAAAATAATGGATTCGTTTCGGCGCTTTCGGATGTCGTAGTTCCGTAATCTCAAAAGTTCAGGAGATTCTGCCGCTTAAATAATTTTTTTTTTTCATCTAGCGAACCTTGTATATTTTCTTCATAAGCGTCAACAACAGCCACTTGGGAGGAGAAGGAGAATGGTTTTCAAAGCCTAAGTACCTCGTTGAGAACGAGGTTCTCGTGTTTCTTTTCTCCACCTCGTATAGCATGTTGGCTTGGGTCTTGTTCCAGAGCTGTTCCAGGGTTCATTTTGTTGTTGCTACTTTTATGGCCCCCTGGAATCTTTTCGAGTGTAGCTGGGGCACATCGTAAAGCGTCGCGTAACTAACTCAACAGTCCGTTCATCTTGCTCCAATTCCTAGAAAACCGATGCGAACTTGCAGTTCACGTTTCTGCATATAAACGCTATTCAATCTGCATCCTTCACTGCGAAAAAAATGTTGCCTGACATTTACACGAAATATCCGATTCGGAACGGAACGAACAACATATAGTCAAACATTCATGTTTGTTTGTTGTTTGATTAGCCCGAGAAAAAACAACAAAATTAGAAATAAGTTTCCACAATGGAAGTTTTGTGAACATCTGAAATCAGCTTGTTTCAGAATTTTTCCTCCTCTCGGGCTTCCATCTGACAAGAGCCGGAGAAGAATGTTGAAAGAGACACTAATTGATTTTCTGAGTACTTAAAATAAGCTACATTTTAGCTTCGATTGCATGGGTGATGATCACTCAAAGTAATAATAATCTGGAGCTAAATTTTCAGGAACCCCGTCCGTTTTCATGGTAAGAAATAACATGGCAGATTTATTACAAGTGCACCTGCCATTGCATGATATACAAATGTTAATTTTCGAACTGCAAAAGCAGGTAAAAAATTGATCCTGTGTAAGACGCGCAAAAAATGTTTACAATTTCAAAATCACAGCAGCAGGTAAAATTAACAATTTAAACTCGAATAAAAAAGATTAATCCGTTATGAATATGCAATGTACGTTTATTATCATTTTAAATTGCACCTCGAAAAAATATAAATAAATTGAATTCAATTTTTTTATCTTCAATAATTCATCTTAAAAGCGTATGGTTGCTTTTAAATTATAACCAACAGGATATTTTCAATAAAATCATTAAAAACTGATCGAAAAAACCCTGACAATTGATTTCTTTTCAATGGCCCAACATTTAGATTCGTGATTTATACGGCAATTGTTTGAGGAGATTGAACTGGTAACTGACGGAGGAGTAGAATCAACGAACTCTCCTCTGATCCCGGAAAAATTGAATGTATTGGCAGGGAAAAAATTGCTTCCATTTTTGAGGCAACGAAATTAGAGGCTCGTCTTATAATTCATGGCGCCTCGCTTGCTCAATCCTGCTTCATTCAGCTTCACGTCGTTTTCTAACTATAGATACTCGTCTTCGGTTCAACTTTTCCGGAATTTCGCTCATTCAAAACGGTTCCATCGACCATAAAAAAAAAATTAAAGGGAAAACTTCCAGCCAAACCCTCGCATGTCCTGAGGGCCTTTCGGATTTATTGTTTTCGTTTTGGATAGACTTGATGGCCGCGGATAAGTCACGGGGGATTTCCAGGTGAAACTAGGCGACCGTAAATCTCGTCGGACCGGATTTCCATCCCCAGGCATCGTTTACGCAAACAGTCAGCACAATGAAGTCCACCAAAGACCCGAGACCAACGTAACACGATTTGCCTTTTTAAAACTTCGTCCCAATTCCAGCAAAATTTCAATATCTCGACGCCGGGATCTAAACGACCTCTGCGGCGCCGATGCTGCATAATGAGGGTGTGGCTGGAGGAGGGGGGGGGGGGGGATAACAAAATGCTGTCACCCACAAATCAATCACTGATGGGATAAACTCCGCAGGTTCCGTGGAGCTATCTCGTCGATGAGCCCCGCTCGAATCTCGCTGAAAATCGTTCTTCTAGCCACCACTTGGGTGAAAAAAGCTAAAAAAATAAAAATGAAATATAAAGGAAAATATTGGTGGAATTTTTTGATGAACGAATGTTGTCTTAGAATGAAAATTGAGGTCACGATTTTGGCATCGGACGATGTTCGGATGCTTTGCAATCACTGAATTCGCTGTTCTCAACGAACGCATTGCAATATTTCACTGTTGGACTATCGGTTAAATTGAACCTTCGTTGATACACAGGTGCAAATACTGTAACACGAATAAAACGAATGTTATGAGTTTAATGCAGCTGGGGCTTCTGCGTGGAATTTCTCGATGAATTCGTTTTATTGATTGAAGACTCGGAAAAAAATAGAGGCTGATAAACGTCAGGCAATTCCCTGCAGGTATTTCCAGAATCAAATCGTCTCCTAACAATTTCTTCGTTATTAAAATGTTTTCGTTTTATTTTAGATTGTCGTTCATCGTTTTTTTCGGATTAAGGTTTAATCGGTTTCGGGAAGTTCTACGAGTAACTCAGGCTTCGGTGCATTCAAAATTTCTTCCTCTGCGCTTCCGTAATGGAATCATTCACTGAATTAACATTTATGACATTATTTGCTCCAATTTGTACCGAAAATATTATTTTATGAATCTTGCAAGTTTTGTTCATATAACGGTCTGAAATGTGGAGAGAACTGAGGGTTGAAAGGTTAACTCATCACTGAGAGGGGCAAAAAAGGTGTACAGGTTGCATTTGCCTTTTTTGTTGTAATTCTTCCAGTTCGAGTGCGATCAACTTTTTCTGGTAATATTGTAAAACTTCTTGTTGATATCGTCCGAAGGTAGATAACTGCGACAAGGTGAAATATTTTTCTGATCTGGGCAATTTTCGTGTCATTGATGTAGTGTGTAAAGATTTCATAAAAACGGCAACTGATTTCTCAGCAAGAATGTCATTCCTTACTTGCATTAGTTATCGCTGCCATTGGAAACTATATTTTAGGCATCATAAGCATCAGATTCACGGTCTTATTACTGAGCCTATGTAGGAGAATTTGAACTCAAAAAATTTGGCATTCAAAAAATTTCGTTTCAAGTTGCCGATAAAACTCTTGAACCATCTCTCATTTTTTGAAATCCGTTTCTTAGATCACATGACGTTGACAAATGTTTTTCCTCAAAACCTATTACTCTCTCATCGAACCACAAACCGGGGACAGACGTTCAAAAAATCAAAAGAGATTCAAAGAATGAGCTGACGTATGAATAAATAATACGTGGACGCTTCATTACGAGACACGATGAAAAATTGGACGTCCGACGTCGTAAAATGTGGAGCAGTTGGAAGATTTCGAGTTGAAAAGTATTCGTGTTTCGAACAAACCATCGAGTCCTTCTTCCCTCGGCTGAATTAATTACTCCTTCGCAAAAATGGCTCCGACCGGAATTCCTCGAGGGCTCATTCGACAAACGAGGGCACTTGGAGAAAAGAGAGAGAGAGAGAAAAAACAATTGGAGGAGCGATTATTATTAATTATTCAAGTAGGGAAAAACGTTGATGAAAATAGGTTCTCAACGCGTATTTCGTTTCAGCATCGAAGCGGTTTCTCGAGAATTTTGTGAATGGAGCGCGATTAGAAGCGAGCGGTGCTTATGAATTCCGTCAAGCGCGGCATGTCAGAACATGACACCCGGCAATTTCCCAATCCCTCTCAACTACCAGATACTAACGGAACTCCGCCTGTTCCCAACCATGTCAGACTTTTTCTTCCCTTACTTTTCCACCAATTTCCTTCAAGAGGTGAAAATACACAGGAGGATTTTCCGCAAAGCTTGTACATGATGCGGAGGGCTCCTGGAATTGATCCCGACGCTGAGGCGGTTCTCCCCGGAAGCTTTTTTTTTACATTTGATATTTCCCGAAATGCTGAATGCAATGTTTAAATCTGCCGAGAAAGCTGGCCGAAAGCACCAGCACGATTTCAATCAGGCTACCAAGAAGTGCCAATCAAACCAACCGTTTTGGGCGAGAAAACGTAACTTTCCATCACGCAGAAAATTTGATATTCGCAGAATCAACTTTTTCCTTCAGTGCACTGTGGCTTCCAACATATTTTTGTTTCGGATAGCACAATTAGTCAAAAGTGATTGGCCGTTGGGGAAATCGAACTTGCTCCTGGAAGTACGTCTGGCAAAAATATTTTTCAAAGGGACAGAAGATTGTTTGATATTCTTGATTGATTATGATCATTGCTTTCTTCTTATTTCTTCGTTGATTAAAACTCTCAAATTTCACATTGAAACGTATATTTATTAAAAAGTTTCGTTTGGACTTTCGAAAGAAATCTAGACCTGCTAACCATTCCGGCCCGTTCACAAATTTAACAGTACTCATTGCACGGGCTTCATGGGGGTCAGGAACCCGTTTTAATCTCATGTTCGAGACATTTGCTTTAAATCACTTGGATTGTAGACTTTTCAAATGAATTTTTGCATTGCAGGTTTTATTCTTTTCGTTGAAGCTCCTAGAATGAAGACACCTGCAGATCAGTGAAACTCGAAGTAAAAATATATTCGAGATGTTGACTTATACACAGAAACTTTGAAAATCAGGGATGAATGAAGGGGCTTTTTGAGAGTCTGGAGTCCATTATCCATGAATACCAGCAGACAGCTTTGTAGTTATTATTTCAGGTACCAGAGTCCGGGATGCTCAACATTTTTTATTCATTTTAATACCGTTAGAACATGGCATAATTGTCTGAATCCTGGCGTTGGTTTTTTTCACGACCAGTTTCACTCCGATGTAGAAAAAGGCTTCCACGCATTAAACTACGTTAAGCAATGACACTAATGCTGATACCGCGTGATGCGTCTTATTGAAAATTTGTTGATCATTGAAATTATCCTTCAGGAGTTCAAACCTTTCAAAGACTGCTAAATACATATTAAAATACACGCTGGAGATGAGAGTCATTTTCCTCAAAATTTGACAGCCATGGAATCCAGGAATATCTTTTCGAAAAATGAGTTAGATAAATTATTGACGGTTTTATTTCATCCAAGATATTTCCAAAAACTTGACAGGAGTGACGAACTGAAAACCCAAATCACACTGTGCATTAGAAATCCAGCCTCTTCGAAGTAAATTAGTCGTTCGAATATCGTAAAATACAGGAAAGCACGATCAGCGAAAAAAAAAGACGAACAAGCAAAGATTATGCATAAATGTATCTCCGATTCATACTTTCCAAATTCGTGCAGCTATTAATGCGGAGAGATCTGAAAGCGAAATGGCTCCACGATTAAAAGCAAACATAAACAGTAATTGCGTAGTAACACGTCTCATTTTATGGTTGTGAGCGAGTACTTGAAGGGTTTTAACGTTTTGCTTCGGACTGCAACATTTGCCTGGATTCAATGCAAAAAAATCTACGAACGATATTCGTATGTTAGAAATTTTTACGAAATCTCGAATTGAAATCGTTCGTATGAGACTGTCAAAAGTCGGAAAATGTCATTTAAAATCCGTCCAGAAAATTAGTGTCTCATTTTTATACTTCATTCTTTCCAAGAGCTCTGAAAAATCTATGAACGATATGTTTTGTACAAAACCTCAAATTCAAATACCCCAAAGTTGGAACATGTTATGCACAAACCATCCAGAAAACTAGCGTCTCATTTTTCTTATCGCGAACTTCATTCTTTCCCAGAGTTCTAACGCTTAGATTCAATGCAAAAAGAAAAACCTATTAGTGATGTATGCTCGGATATTTGCATGAAACTCAAATTCGAATCCTGAGTATGAGACTGCCAAAAGTTGGATCATATGTTCTATACAAAGTCAACCCAGAAGAAATTAAGAGTCTCATTTTCATCGCGATCCTCATTCTTTCCCAGAGTTCTGAAATGCCGAAACTCTTCTCGTATTCCTTATTATCGCAATGAACCCGGTCATTTCTTAGAGCGGAAATTCGGGAAAACGAGGCTCAACTTTTTTCTCTCTCTCTTTCTCTTTTTCGAACGGAACACGGCGCCATGATTGATTTAATTACATGCTGGCATTTTGGAAGCGGAAGAAAGGGGCGAAACTCGGCACCGCAGCTCGGTCGTGGTCATCACCCTTCTTTTTCCCGGAGCGAAAATAACTACCCCCGACTTCCCCCAACTGTGAACTTATGGTCTATCTCTTTTTTTGTGGTTGTATTTTTACGAAATTCATTTTCTCTCGTTGTTGCACCTGTCGCAACACACATCGCACTCCATTCATCCGGCAATGACTTGTCGGGATCTTCGTCACGGTCGTCAGCCAGTCAACAACGGGGTTTTACTCGCAAATATAATCCGAGAATGGAACGCGTGAATGCGAGAATGGAAATCCAAGGGGGAATCTCGGCCAGTCTCTTTTTTATTAAATTTTAATTTCGCCGGTTTTGGGGAATGATAATTGTACGTTATCTGGATAATACAGCGACTGGGATGAATAATTCGGGTTCGTTCATTTCTTCTTATTTATGCAAGGGAATTATTTTCTTTTTTTCTGCATTACCGAGGCATCAATGCAAAGGTGGACAATGACATGTGCAAGACGGTGTTTTGGCGCTTCCGATTTTGCCATGCAACCCGTTTTAATAGTCAAACATGGAAGTTAAGTGACTTGGCGTATTTTTCAATTACGTAGTGACGTGTTTCAATTTCTGCTTCTTGATCAGATTTTCTTTGCATAATTTTGGTGCAGTTTGAATGCAGATGGACATTTTTCACATACATATTCTCGGTTTAATATTTATGTGTGTGAAAAATATCGTTGTGGACGGACAGCCGAAGAAAGAGAGAGTGCATGGATTTATAATTGCTGCATTTTAAAGCATTACCAATGGAGCAAATTAATAAAAAAAATAATTTGCTCGACTCGATCAGGCGAGGAATGATTAGGATGGCCTTTTTTCTACTAGGAATTATCAGGAAAAATTAATCGATATTTCAAGTCAATTGTTTCGCAATGGAAATGACAGCAATGCGAAGCATATTCCAATCTAATGAGACGTGATGTGTATTTTTGACTCTATTTCATACTTGGTATTGCACGCGGGTGATTAGCGCAGAGAAGTATTTTTTGCATCAACTAACTGGATGAACGCTATTTGACCTGTTTGCACGTTTGAGTAAAATAATCTGGGAAATATAATGGTGTCGAAATCCCAGTGTTCTAGTCAAGTACTGAGGATATTCGTGCGGCATTGGCAGAATAATCCATAGAACTTCTTTATTGACAACCTTTGTGCCGAAAAGGTCCTTCTGCCACTCGGTCTCAAAAGTGGGCAATCCAAATCATATTGGAATTGGATGAATCGGATTTTCAAAGTTGCTTCAAAAATTGAAGAAAAAGTCCGACAGTATCTCTCAAGTGCACTCGTGATGTTTTGAGACCAATTTTCAACTTTTACCGAGTTTCTTCAAGAATCCCCAGTTAATTCGTTTAAACACGAGTCAAAATTTCAGACATTACTCCGAAAATACTGTAAATGACAATGCTAAAATAAATCCCCTCGTATACTCCATCGGAAAATTTCCTTGATAACCTTCACGTTTATTTTCAAAATATGCTCACTACAAATTCACCCGAGCTGACTTTTAATCTTTCGCTATTGATCCCCGATTGCCTTAGTCTCAGACTTCACAAGATAATTCTCTCCACCACCAAAAGCTTAAGTTCCATACTTCCAACTCTTCTCACGAGCAGTTACTGTATATACAGTACACTTATAAATTATCAAGAAAGAGAGATAAAAAAGACCTCAGTAAATATTCAGTTGGTCAAATTTTGTCTTGTGAATTTGTGATTTTTCTGGAAGTTATCCAAAGCAAATAGACGAAGTGTTGTGAACAAAAAAATATTTATATATTCAACCAATCTGCCACCGAATTTTGTTGAAATCACAAGCCATTTCCCACCATGGGCCACATTTTGGACTCAGGTGCTTTTCGCCTCTCAATCAAAATAAATTAGCGAAAAAATAGTTTAAGAAGTGCATCTGATCTGCAGAGAAGTTATCTACAAGCATCAGACATTTCATTTGATAACATTCTTCCTTTTTTTATTGCACATAGGAACATGTTTTCTAAACCCAACTCACAAATCATGTTTGATAGCACGGACAGGATTTTTGGACGGCAAAAATTTTTTTTCTCTGCTGTAGCTAAATACAAAACTTTAGCATTTCCTCAAAACCTTTGTTTAGTTCTGAATAGATTGGGATATCTATTTTTTATTGTATTATTGATTAAGACAGATGCAAGTACTTTTCCCCGTTCATGTGCTCAACAAAATTTAAAAAAATTACTCAATAAACTCTCCAGACATCAAGAATTTTCTCTCACCCTGGTGCGGACAGTATAGCACAGTGTACCCCAACACGTGGTCCGCGGACCTGCGCCGGTCCGCCAAAGTTTTTTGCCGGTCCGCGGGAAATTTCTCCAGGCTAATGAATTGTTCACAAGTAGCAATGGAGGACGTTACAGTATCTTTATTTCTAATTTTGTCAAGAGAATGGCAGTTTAAATCATCTCATGAAAAATTCATCTTGGCTTTTCTCCTAAGAATACTTCAGACACATTTTACCTGATTTAATGAACTATTTTAAGTTTTGAGTCTGGAAAACATTTCTTCAAGTCCACGTTTCCATTTTTTGAAGACATTCCACTAGAGGTGCTTCATTGGACCCTGAATTACTTTTGCAAAAAACCAAAAGCTTTTCAAATACTGTACCTGCCATTCCAGCTGTCTTTCAAACAAAACTTTTTTGAGCATGAACAATTTTTTGAAAATTTGCTGGTCCGCATAATTTTGTGTGTGGAAATTTGCCAGTCTGCGAAACCAAGGAGGTTGGGGAACAATGGTATAGCAACTACTGTATAAATGTATAGAAGGGCTATCGCACAGGCGATTCAGCCGAAAAAACCATCAAGACCTCGGGAAGAAGAAGAAGAAGACGAAGAAGAACGGACGGACATGGGACAGGGATCCGAGTAATGGTGAGTAGACGCATCAATCCGGGCATCATTTCTCCGCCGTTTGTGTGCCCTGAGCCATGTAATAAACGCTTGTTCAACAGCTGGAGAAGCTCCTTATATTCCGACTTCTTCCGTTTCACTCCTTCGGATACGCTTGCGCAGGGGGACTTCACCAGGTGCTCAGAAAACACCTCCTCAACCCAAGAAGTTACATTTATTTTTATTACTGGTGGGAAACCCGCGAATAACTTTTTCAAGATGAGGGGGGTTTCCATCAACACAATATAGCAGTGGGACCACAAGATGCAGACGTATAATTGGTGCTTGAACCTTGTCCCTATGTTGAATGGCCCACATGTTGGATCACCTTTTCCCACAGACTTCAATGCAAACATGGATTTAAGTGGTTCTCCTGTTGATCAAAAGTCAGGAATAATTCCTCCAAAAATTGAATAAAAATTGTTTCCCTCAACTTAAATATGCAGAAAACAACTGCGCAGAAGAAACCCGCAAAGAATTTGATATTTTGGCACCAAAAAGAGCTAAAAAATCAACGAACAAGAAATAGTCTTGCCATACTGTGCACAGCAGATGATGAAAAAAGGATTGAAAAAGCAAAAAATCAGTCTGTTTTTTATTATAAATTAGAGTAAATTTATAATTAAATGCGTTTTATTATTTTTGTGAAATATAAATAGCTCAATTCTTCGAGAGATGAAAAAATAAATGCAAAATTACAATTTCTCTGGAATGCCGTGGCGAACTGTCTCGAGCCATTGCACAAATGCTGGGGCAGATTTTTCGACTTCCAAATGTCCCTAAGTTGAATCGTCCGTATTTCGGGGCATCTGCAAGTTGGGGTTTCACTTTATATGGTCCGATTTGAGACCAGAAATTGGATAATGATTTTTGGTGTGGTAATGATGCAATCACCCCACATATTTTCCACATTCCTCCAGCTTATAGAAAATTAGGTTAATTAAGACTTTCAGGATGCACTCCATAAGCTTTTAGACTGGCGAGAAATCGGAGAGATATTATTAATTTTAGTCTATTATCGAATCTAGGTAAAGAAGCTTTCTTGGTTTCATTGCATCGAATTTTCCTGCAATAACCGATTAACTGCGTTAAAAAAAATAGCTCCCAAAACGTTGAGAGTTCATTGAGAAAAAAAGTTCTTAAAGATACATCTGTTTGGAATATTTTGCTGTGTAAAAAAAAAGTGAAGAGGTTTGCATGATGTGAGAGAAGCTTCGGAAAATCTTAGCTCTCCTTCAAGCTCAAGTTGCTGACTTATTGTTTTAAATGCGAACAATACGAACATATATACTCGTATGTAGTAAAGTGAAAATTTCAAATAAAATCAAACTTAAATGCCTGTGAAAAACAAGCTTCGGATTAGTATGGGTTGAGCCATAGTTCAGACTCTTTATAGAGTATCGAAATATATGAAAAATATTATTCACGATTTGATTGCAGAATTTATTATTCTGCAACCATCACAAGCAGAATGACTTGCTAAACTCAGCTAAAGCATGAAATTTAAACTTCCTGTGTACCTTTCAGAAGCAATACCAGACCATTGTTTATGACAAAAAGAGCCCGGATAAATTCCGATCAAATCACTAGGAGGTGCAGAAGGACCCTGGCATCCTGAAAATTCGAGTTCTGGACATTTTCAAAACCTCCCGAAATTTGTGCAATTTTCCCCCGGAGAAACTTCAAGAAATTTACAGCTGAGTTAAACCAACTCGAAAGAAGGGACGCCAAACCTGGAATCGTCGGCTGCACCAATATCCACATACATCCACCGACATTGACGCATCGATTCAAATCGACAACGAATATCAACGGGGTCATTCATAAATTTCTAAAATAAAAAAATTTCATCGTCGAGAGGGCCACGTTTCAGAGTACCATTAGAGCCCGAACACCTCAATCAAACGTCAAACATTGGCGCCTCCATGGCGAGTGCTGGAAAGCACAGCTGACGCAAAAAAAGAAGAAGAAGAAAAAAAAAAAAAAAAAAAGGCGCCACGAGCAGCAGAAAAGCTGGATGGAAGTTTGCTGACCATTATTCAATCCCAATCGCGTCGTCGCCCGCGGCGCGAATTCAACCAACCGGATATTTGCCCTCCCCGTTTGTGAGAAAAAGATATGTCAAACAGACAAACTCACAAAGCTGAAAATATAATGTGGAATGGATGAAAAATTTAGGAGAAGAAGCAATTGAATTTGAAGGTAAGAATGAAAGTTCTTTTCGCGAGAGTTAAAAAAAAAAAAGAAAAAAAAAAAAAAAAAAAAAAAAAGGCGCCACGAGCAGCAGAAAAGCTGGATGGAAGTTTGCTGACCATTATTCAATCCCAATCGCGTCGTCGCCCGCGGCGCGAATTCAACCAACCGGATATTTGCCCTCCCCGTTTTCCTCAGGACTTTTCCTTCCTTCCGGGAAAACCAGAAAAATTTCGTCCACGCGCCAGTCGTTGCTTCATTGCTGTGTTCAACAGGGCCAGAGGGTTGATCCATAAGTTCTGAGACGATATGTTTAATGCTATACACGAAATGTTTTGAATTTCGTACAGCACGCGCCGCCAGTCGTTGCTTCGTTGCTGTGTTCGACAAGACCAGAGCGTTGATTCATATACTTTTTGACGTACGAATTTACAATCCAATCTCTATTTTTCTCCTTTATCTTATATGCTACGCGGGCAATTTTTTCGAAGTAAAAAATTGATTGATTAGCGAATAAATAAAGTTACAACTATTTATGGCGATGTAAAATCGCAGGTGACGCCTGTAGTTGTTTCATGCCTGTATAGGTGTTTTCTATTACAGTTGTTTTTATGAGATCTTAAAGTTTATACAGAATATTGTGCACTAGAACTCGAGAAGTGATAAAGCATTAACACCAGTGTTACCCAACTTTTTTGGGCCTGCTGACCTGTAAAATTACATATAATGTTTTGCAGGTTGGCAAAGTTCCATGCAATTTTTGTTGATCAGCAGAAATTTATAAATACTTGCCCTAAAGTCTTACAAGCAAAACTTTTATTGCAAAAATTATGTCAGGAAACAATTCAGCATCTATATAGTGGGATATGTCTTCAAAAACTTAGAAAGCTGGGCTTTAAGAAATTTTTCTCACAATAAAAGCTTGAAATAATTCATTTCAGCAGGGTTAACATTTATCTGAAAAGTGTTATTAGGAGAATATCAACTTATATTTTTTCATCAGATAATTTCAACTGCCATTGACTTTCTGAAATTTCAGATAATGATAACAAACACAATTAGTCATTTTAATCAATTTATTATGCTGAAGAAAATTTCCAGTTGACCAGCAAAACCAGTCCGTGGACCATTCGTTGCAGAGCATTGATTTACAGAACTCTGTGGCATTAAAATTAGAATAAATTCCCTTGAGATGAACATCTATTTAAAAACTTACAATGATGATGGATTCGGACGCATCTGTTCTGTTTGATAGTTGTATATTTCTGAGATGAGACAATCAAGAATATAACCAAAGAAGAATCTATATCCTCTTGATGAAATAAATGGCCCAACAACTAGTTGGCGATGGAGAGAAATCTGAAGCAGAATTGCCAAAAAATAAATCAAGCAACATATGGCAACGTACTGCGAGTGACCAGTACTGGATTTATTACCAACAAACTCATTTTATAGCTTAGAAAAAACCATCATCTTCAATCGGCAAAATTACAGAGATGAACCATCACATGTCTGGTTTTAGCCGGGCAACTTGTCATCTGTGTGTGAGCAACTCAGAAAGGACTGTAACCTTTATACTAGCCTTCAGGCGCAGCACGTTCTATTTTAACAATACTGTACAAACAAGAGTGTTTGATTTTAAAACTTCTGAAACATCCCAGGTACGGTGAATAGGAAACTAAGCAGGGCATGCGGGTCATGACTGGAAACAAAAGATCCGGGAGAAACCGGGAAAAAATTTCCTCAATTCCGGCGCGGCTGGACGAACACCCCGTGGGGCTCGCCAAACACGCCAGGATTCAGGGGAGGAGGGAAATCAGCCATCAATTCCCCGAACCACGGACTTAATTACACACCAGTAGACATTAGCATCGTGTTATTAGGCAATGGCGCGGCTGGGGCTTTATAAACGCCTGGTTCGGAGAGACGAGTAGGACGAACCCCCTTCTGACTTTCGGCAATGCCGCGAGCAAAGCGCCGAACGCATGGAATACGCCGATCGTTGCCCCGATATTCTTTGTCTAAACAGGACCAATTTCCCTGGATGTGGCATCATGAAAAAGAATAAAAATAAAATAGCATCACCCTGGATCTGTAAATTTTTCTATATCTATTGAAAAAATTGAGCTACGTATTTATATTCACAAAAATTGAAAATACATTTCATTATAAATTTAATGGAATTCATAATAAGAAAGAAGGTGATTTTTTCTTTTTTCCTTTTTTTGTCTAAACAGGACCAATATACTTAGATAATGGAAAAACTAGCATCACCCTGGATTTTTATTTTTTTTTATCTATTGAACATATTGAGCTACGTATTTATATTCACAAAAATTGAAAATACATTTCATTACACATTTAATGTAATTCATAATAAGTAACAAGAAGATTTTTCTTTTTTTTAGTTTTTGTCTAAACAAGACCAATATCCCTGGATGTGGCATCATGAAAAAAAACATCACCCTGGATTTGTAAAAGAGATTATATCTATTGAACAAACTGAGCTACGTATTCAAATTTACGAAAAATTGAAAAGACATTTCATTACAAATTTAATGTAATTCATAAAAAAAGATTATTTTGGGCTTTTTGAAGTTTTTTCTATCGTCTGCTGAGCACAGTGTAGCAGGACTGTTTCTTCATTTTTTCTGTTTGAACTGCTTTCGATGGACGCGTCTCGTAATGGAGTTGTTTTCACACAACGTACTACTCTGACCGACATCGATCGAATACTGGACAACACGACAAATCAGTCCTGTTCGAAACAAAAATCTAATGAGCCATGGATAATTCCGACCGAAAGCATAATTTTTTTGGGAATAATTCTTCTTTTTTTGTAATATTCTTCATGGATTGTGGCATTTTTCTCTGGTCTCCCAGTATTTTTCCTGCCGTTGAAATGTGTTTCAGGCTGAAACTTTGAAATATTTGACGAATAATTCAAGAAATATTTAAGGAAACTGGGATGATGCATGGAACAGGTGGGTCAATCCGATTCATATACAGTAGCTGCACATTACCAAGTTGAACGAAATTTCTAGGGTTTGAAGCCAATGAGCCTTTTTTAAAGTTTTATGTTTCTTTTCAAATATTCGAATAATGAAATTTCCACGTGAAAGCGTGCCTTCCATTATCCAAATCACGAGTGTAAATGAGACTGATTATTTTTTGGAGATCATAGACGACGCAGGTAATTTCTCCTTTTTAACTGTGCGAACTGCAGTATTGCATTTTTGCATCTACGGCTGGACATTTATTTGCTACTGAGCAAAAGTTTACTGTCTACGAGCAGATTCATTTTTAAGCTACCTCTGCATTCAAAAAATTCCCTTTGAAATGAGTTCAACGAAAACTGTAGAATCCAGTAGAGGCAAGGGCTTCAGTGGGAACCCGATTATCTTTGTTAAGGACAGGAAGTCTTCATCCATCAAGTGCAAACATCTCAATCTACAATGACATCGCACAATATTTTCATTCCAAGGTCAATTAGCCCAAAGAACAAACGTTTTCTACAGATTCCAGAGCAAAAAATCTAGGATTCTGTCCAGTGCTGATGGCTGAAGTACTTCTAACATGTTTTCAAGTCGAAAGGTCAATCAAACTAATAGCAATTCTGATCTTTTTTCACCATAGACGAGAAATGCTCAGCCAAATTTACATTTGCGGTATTTATTCCCGAAAGGTGAAATACACCCTGCCCTGCATTTTTAGAAAGTTTTGGAAAAATTCGCTCCTTAGTTTGAACAAGACTGCAGGAAAATCTCACGAAGCAATTTCTGGAAGCAATTTATAATTCCATCATTCATCGCTACATTTACTATTCCCTCTAAATCTTTCGATCCATGAAAATCGAAGATGCTGCGAATTTTTCTGTCATGAATAAGAGTCTACTAGAATGTGTTAATAATAAAACAATTTGTATAACAGAAGACCAAGAAAGGATCGTTTGTTGTCACTAGCGGTTTCCCAATTACCAGAAATTACGCAACGCGAATATTTTTTAATATCGATTTTGTCCTGAATATGTTCATCATGAGAATTCTAATTTCATCATCCGACCAACCAAGTACAGTCTGTTATTTAGCAAATTAGGTTCAGCGAAAATAATCAATGTCAAAGTGTTTAAGCACAGATTTTTCACTATAATTTAACCGAGGTTCCTTCGTTAAAGCGAAATTTTCATGCAAAGTAGACCAACTCTCAACGAAAATCCCACCTTTGTTTTCGAAAAATTTTATGAATAAGAGTCCGACGCAAAACGTAAGCCTGACATGATTTTTACGTTACTTCTGCCACAGTGCCAATAATTAAACGAGAACACGTACGTGTCGAATCCATGGCTTCTTTTCTCTATATCCTCTGACTTATTTGCATTTCAGAGGTCTTCAAATATTTAAAAAAAATTTCCAAACCTGAAACATTCCGCACATATATTCAAATCCTTATTCACTCGTTTTTCTGCTCTTGTGTTCTGAATTTGAGACGCACCCTGTTTATTTCTTATTAAACCATTTCATGGAAAAAATGTGTGAAAATAACATGACTTTCCAATCTTTCCGGTTCTTGAGACAGAAGATTGTCAGCAAACTTCTGTACCGTCTGGGTGTACCCTCTAGACAAGTACCTTTACGACTTCAGACATGTTTACCTTGTTGTCCTTTATTCAAGTTAAACACATGGGTTTCCTCAGTACCCCTTCATGGCCAGCCCCCGAAAGCTGCACTGAACATCAAATTGTAAACTAATAAAATGTAGATCAATTAATAATCTTTAAATGAGCGCTGCAAGAGACGTGATTTATTGAAGTAAAGTGCAGTATTTTTTTCTAAAATGTGTTTGGTACATATATAAGGAGGGCGCCATATTGTCTCTTATTTAGACCACAAGAACAGGAAAATGGATGAATTATTTTTTAAATATAAGCGGATTGCTTTAGATGTGGGATAATAATTTGTTCGGAGAATATTTGAGGAAGAACACCGAAGCTTAAGGAAGTCAGAAAATTGGGAGAAATAGGAATGCTATTTCGCACGCATTCTTTGCATGTAAGTGGCACAAAAACAACGAAATTGCAGTGAAGTGACGATCAAGGATTACTGTTTGGGTTGAGCAAAATTTTGCCCGATCCTAGTGCTGGAATTGTTGATCTAATTTTTATTAAATCCTCGCTTTGACTAAGGACATCCGTTTAGGAAAGGAAACCCGGAAGATATTCTTGTATGGACGCTTCGAATTTGATGATTTCCGCCGGATTTGATTCTTTGAATGAAATTTAGATCGCTAGAAGGCATAGTACGTTGACTGAACGATGAAATTCAAGCTCATATATCTCAGGATGTGGAAAATATAAATTGATTTTATTTGAGGGAAAAGCTGTGCGTGCGTTCTTGTTCTTTTTTTTTATTAGTTTCTTTCCTCGAAATAATTCATGCCTTCATGTGCATACATTTTTTGCGTTTTATATGCGTTTTTAAAATGCTTCGAATGCGAGTCATTTTCGGTGAAACACGAAACAAGTACCTTGGAGATGAGGAAGGCAGACGGAAGCGTGTCCCGGATTTTGCAACACGACAATGGACGGGATTAAATTATAATGATTCAGACTCAGTGCAGCCGTGATTACGGAGAAGTGAGGGCAATCGCGTAGTCCCAGTCGAACGAGGAATACCTGACCCCGGCGGCTTTTTGAAGTCGGCAATTAATGTCCGGGGGCCTCTCGCCAGTATCGTTCCCACAGATTCTAGCTAGTGACGCAACCGCATGTTAAATATTTTCTCTCTCTCCTCCTCTTTTTTTTTTTTTGAGTGCTCGAACAACTCAGCGGTTCTCAACAACATTTTATGATTGTTCATCCCTCTTCGCTACCGATGTTCTTTCGTAAATCAAAGCGCGGCCGGGTATTCAGAAGCTTCATTATATAACGCGGACTCGGACGACGTGTTGATTTCTTGCTCAACGAAATAGACCTATCGACTTTTCTCAGTCAGTTTATTTAATTTTTTAAAGGTACTTTGGGAATGCGTTTTTCTTGGATATTACCGTAGACATTTGAATGGCTTCAAGTCAAACATCGAGATATTTTAAAAATAAATCGAGTTAGGTAGGTTTTGAGTTTGGGAAACAAGCACTTGTGTCGGGGGAAGAGAGAAGAATTACAGGAAATTGTAACTGCTGGGGATATTCTAGGCCTTAATTTTCTTCTTAAAATGAGTCGACAGGAATGCTCAACTTGGATGCAAGGGTTTATTTGCCCAATTAGTCTTTAGATTCCTTTCAAGCCACATAAATCTCTCCTTTGTCAATGAAAAAAAAAAATAGCCAAGAGGCCTCCAGAAAATTCGAATTACAAAGGTTGGAGAGGAGGAAGGATTTAGGGTGCTTTACAATGTATTGTTTCTAAGGGAATTCAGACAGGGATTCGGGACAAATTCTCAAATTGAGATTATGGTCAGGCTACAATAAGAAAAACAGTATTTTAAATCTAACTTGGCTCACTGATCCACTAGGATAATGTATGATTAATTTCTCGTGCTCGGCCAGTCAAAGAAGAATCGATCTCCAATTCTTACAGAACTTTCAAAGCAGGAAAAGTGTTGATGAAAAATTATCTGACGTTGTTCGTAAGCAGGCTGCATTACTTCAGAAGAATCTGTTTTGTACGGTCTTGAAATTTTTGTAAAGAAAATAAATATAAATCAAGATACGGAGATTTAGGAACTCAGCTTATACGACGCACTTTTCCTCTACTAAAATACGGCCAAAAAAAGAGGCATTTTATATTCGACGCCGTTCTGAATTTCAGGGTTTTTCAGCAGATTCAAACTTGAAGTTTAGGACATATTAATAAGAGGCCCAACATTTAAGAAAACAAAGACTCAGCTGCATTTTCTATCGTGTCTTTTTCTATACTGTATCTTTGTATTCTTCAAATTCTTCGAAGGCTAATGGTTGGGAACAAAGACTGAACAAACATGTTGAAATGCACGAACCATGGGCGTGTCACCAAATACTGTGAAAGGAAATTACCATTTCCATTGATTGCTGATTCATCACATTCGATACCATATCTTCTGCTACTGTAAAAAGATTCCATGCAATTTTTCCGTTTTCGGAATTTTTGGTAAAGAAATATTCACTGCCATAAAGTCTTCATTCCCGGAAGATTAAACTGAAACGAAACAATAAATATGCTATTCATGCTGTACTGTATATAGATTATAGAGGATTTCACAACAGCGGTTCCGACTTGACTTTCGCACTTCAAGCGATAGAATGCAGTCAAAACGTGCTTTAAAAGTAAAAAGCCACTGTCAATCCACATGGAAGATAGAAATATCTTTATATTTGCGTTTTTAAGCAGTTCCCACAAATTCCGAGAAACAAGAAGAAAATATTCAAGATTCATATTTCCATTGTTAGTGTTACGGTTACGGCAAATCTTTGCTTTTGGAATGAAGATAATTAATGCTGCCCTGGAATCCTCAAGACTGCTGGAAACGCAATCATAAATGTTCCAATGCTCTTCATGCGAAAAAAAAGGTGATTGCAACTAAAAATCAGATGTTGAACAGCCGAAGTCATCTTTTTTCGCAAAGATTGTGTTGTCCCAAAAGCTCGATCGCAATTGAAGATGATGCATCTTCATACCGTACATGAATTGTTCCTGAAACAGTCGTGCTTTAGGATTTTCCGGCGACAGAATGAGGGCGAAGAAAAATTTCGAATGTACCGCGGACATTTTTGATCCACCCAGCAGATTGAAAATGTCTTCGACATTCGTCAACAGATAACCGACCGGAAATCTCAGCGTAATCTTCTCGACCAATATCCCTCTCTAACAACATCTCATTCACTAGCTTTGTCGCATTATGAAATCACTGCTTTCTTGAAAGAAAAAAAAAGCAGAAAAATAAAACACCTGCCGGATTCGCTTTTGCCCAAGCCGCCGATTCCCATCGAACCCCCCGAACAAAAACCCACCCTCTCTCCACTAATATTTTTTTTGTCTTCTCCTTCTCCTTGTTCTTAACCATCATCTGAGCAGTAAAGTAGAGGAATACATTACGGCAAAAAACCTTCGCAAAAAAAAAGAAGCACAAACAAATGGCCCAGCTTCCTAATTCCCTTCCCAGCAACAGCGCCGCGGAGAAAATGCGAAAAATGCTGGGAACCTTGGCGCGGTTGCATTCACATCGCCGGCATAAACGAGGCAAATAAACAAGGGGAAATAACGTCGGGAATAATCATGACAGTCACCCCTCGTCGTCGACGTCTCTTGCATGACGACAACGACGACGACATTCCTTCTGGATTCCGCACATTGCCGATTCCGACGCCGGCATTTTTTTCCCGCCGCCGAAAAGTAAGAGGTTTTCCGTCGGTCCGCGTGCGAATCCCCCCCGAATTAACGCCGCGGGATCAATAGTACCGCTTGGATCATTAACTAGGAGTAAAAAAAAAATTGTAATAAATAAAATAAGAAGGGACAAAAAACATGGCGTTCCCTAATTAAAATCCGGGCAGGTGTGTCTTTTACCCACAGTAATGCAGACCGAACCTTCTTTTTTCCCACGGTCCAAGGAGACGACATCCGCGGAGAATGTTTTGGCCGAGCATCGCTCGAATTTCTCGACGCGTTCTGGACCCGAAGAGCGGGGAGAGGGTTAAGGAAAAAGTCACTCGAGTAATTGCCGTGTTAAGTGGCCTACAACCCCAATTTTTCGGCTCTTGCCGAGATTGATTGCCTCATTAACACAGTCAGACGGGCTCTGGTGGTAGCGAACAAAATTGTCGCTCCCCCTTTTCGACTGCCTCAGAATCCCGCTCAAGGAATATGCGGTACAGTATAAAGAAAAATATTTTGTCCCAACTGCCGACGTCGGGGCTCAGAAAAAATTGTCTCACTTTCATCCTAATTCTGATTCTAATCAGAATACTTTACTATATTTAGTTTCTATTGACCACTTAGTCTGAGAAACAAACATATGCATATATTTAGATTTTTCCGTCACACCGAAACTCTGCTGACGAAATGGTATAGAAGAAAGTCGCAGTCTTATGCCCTCCTCTTCAACTTTTGCAAAATCTTTTCGCAGAATCCACCATCCAGAAAAAAAAAATGAAAATTATTACCGACATGAAACCCGTAAATATCTTTCGGAGCAATTGTAATATCGTTTTTTCTTATGGTAATATCTTTCGAATCATTTGAAGAATCACAAAACCCGTACAACCTTCGTACAAACTTCTTATCAATCGTAAGATAACCCTTCCAGTGCAAGTTTACATGCATATTTGAAAAGTTTAACTGGCTGCTATTGATGTAAGTAAACCCGTAAAACCAGGAATCAAATGAGAAAACATTGAATACCTTTTCGTTTGACACACTTTTTCCCGTGATCGCTAGAACTGACCAGAAACATTGGTGTTTCAAGACAGGTTTAATATTTCTGGCGTGTCCTGTATATTTTTGGAATACGTCAATATTCGGGGCATCGAACATTTTCAGATAACCAGGGGGAATGAAATCGTTATAGAAAATCTTTTGTGAATTATCGCGGTACTTTGATCGCATATAGTGTTCACGAGTGAAATTGTCCATCCCCTTTTAAAATATAAAGCTTCATTCTCCAGCACTGACATTTTCAGTGAACTATTTTAAGCATTCCGGAGGATTCTCAAAAATTATCGGAAGCTCCATTAGGAAACAGGAGACCCGTAACAAGGCGGCTCAAAGAGTTTTCTAAATTGCTTCTCTGACGGATTACGGCAACATTCCGACGAATTGTGGGAAAAATTTCAAGCATTCAATACCTGTGAGCGCGTTATTCGTGTAAAGCATGAACGGTCAATCGATGATGATAACCGCGCTTCTTCATTGCAGTAACCCACTCATTATCGTATATCCATAATGCTACGAAACAGAGTTTCGAATTTCAGTAAAAATAACATAAAATCTTTCCACCTAATGACTCATATCTCTTCCAATGCCAACGGTGATTTTATTATGAAAACAACGCTTCTCAAGGATAATATTGATTCATTCAAGTGTGACCTGAGGTCATCTTACCGACATCGAGAAAATTCTCAAAGCAATCAATTTCTTTCTTACCTTTTTTTTCAACAGTCCGCGTCTCCGCGATGCCTAGTTGCTCGATTGTTTTGCTTCTAATAAAATCCTACATTTTTAATTTTATAGTTTGTCTTCCCTTTGATGCTTATCACGTTGATCCAAATTTTAAAAATTTGCATATGGATTGCAGTTGATCTCAGAGGAATAAAGACGGAAATTAATATTTTATAGCCTGCAACGTTTCTACTGATGGCGAGTCGAAGCGTTCTCAAGGTATCGAGGTTAATTCAAGCAAAGATAAACAAAAAAACCCAAAACGCTGTTTTGAAATTTCTTGAAGTTTTATTTTTTCAACACTCGAACGGCAACAGGCTGACGAAATACTGTGGATACAGTCTTTAATTTGAGAGTTAATGTTTTTAACTAATGTAATGTTTTTTTCGGTCAAACCCAGTGACGAAATAGACCGACCAGGAATTGCATTATTTGTCACCAGCAGCTTCAGAAAATCTTCGCGAGTGTTTTTCAACGTTTCGTCGATATTTTATATTGAAATGAAATTCATTGAAAATCTAGGTACTATTCTGAGTGAGAATATTCCAGGTTACTATTGAATCAATGAAAATACTGTCCATGAGGCAAGCCCCGACCAATTCATAATTCATCGGAGACGTACTTCAATCGCTGCGAAAGGTCCGGGAATTTTTTCTCTTTAATTTTCATTTTCAGGAAAACTTTCCCATTCAGCATAACACAAATTTTTACATTCACGAACAGAGCTAAGAAATGGGGAAAAAATTGCGTGGGATTAAACACGTTTTTTTTTCGTCAAACACGACAATATTGTGCTTGAACGGATTGAACCTAAATTCTGCATTTTCCGAGAGGAACTTGTGAATCAGGTTGTATTGTGTTTGATTTTCGAGCATTAAGATGAGTGAATTCCTTGATTATTTTTTAAAATAACCCACAATAATGATAAATACAACAGCAAATCTATGTTCAATGCTTTGTTTGTATCCGCGACACTTCCTCGTTATGCTTTGGATGTTAAAGAGTAACCGACAGCAAGAAAATGTACGATTCATCGCTGGAACTATATTATTTTTTCGAAAATGAGAGCCCCACATCAGAATGTCGAAGTCTTCCAAAACACTAGGTTGTTCAAAAGTCTTTCGGAATGTCTGTCCTTGAATAATCAATGAAGAACAGCCCTAGTACTGATGTGTATTCATTTATGCCTTGAAATGCAACATAAATTCATTCATTAAATCATTTCATAACACATCACTGTTCACAGGTGCGACCAAATAGGCAGGAAAGGAACATCCTGCAGACCGTGACTATTTATTTTACTATACACATGTGAAGTAAAAACAAACAGAATCAGCGCGCAGGAATTGAATGAAACCGTAATTTCATCCAAGGTTTACCAGATTCTTCATCACATGATTCATCGAGTCCAAGTTCAACGAATTATTCAAATTCGGTTCATCCAGTCCACGGACGAATGAAAACCCCCCAATGGTTTCCTACCACTAGAGCTTTTTGAATGCTTCTCTTCGGGGGACCAAAAAAAAAAATTCCAAACGTGAAATGATGGAGTTGGTCCCGTTGTATAATGGTAATTGTAAAAGTTGTGATTGTGCAAACCATATTCTTTTTTTAAAGGATATATATATACATTTTTTTTACACAACCTATATAGTGACGATGGAACCAGACAGCCCACCGCAGGTGAGCCCTGGCCACACAATAACCCGCTGCAGTCGTCTGCAACTCGGAAAAAATATCGCTGAGTAATCATCTGTGTCGCGGAGTGGAATACCAAAACGCCGCGGCGCCCGACAGACGCCATTGTTGCGAAACCGGGGAAAACTACGTCACCTCCAAGTGCTCACTGAAGCAAAGAATATGAGTCGAGTTGAGACTCAATTATATCAGTACGTAAAAAGCAGAAATTCTGCGCATTTTTACAAGGGCAAAATCGAGCAGCTTTTCGAAATCTTTTAGTGACGGCCGCTCTAATCGAAAAAATATAGCAAAAGATTTAATTTCCAACTATGCAAACTCTATATATAGGTGCTCACTGAGGCAAGGAATGTGTGTATGTATTCGAAAAAATTATCATGTAAGCAATAGGAATTTGCGCATTTTTAAAAAGTTAACATCAAGAAGCTTATCCAACTCTTTGAGGGGTAGCGGTTCTTCAAAGAAAGAAGAGTGAAGTCCAAATGAAACTGAAAACCTGATGCGGATATTTGGAAATACAGTGCTGTAATACCTTTTCACGCGACTGAAGAATGATTTAAAACAATTCGACTCACGATAGTCAATTATTTGAAGCTGTGTCTGCGGAAATCGCGAAGCTTTTCAAATCCCGTCAAGATCGGTGACTCGCCTTCATGAAAATAAAAAGTGAAATGAATATGTAAGCCAGTTTATAAAACCGGCCCTCCAATGCACAAATTTCGAAATACTTCAATATGAACTCCAGAATATGAGAGATGAAGAGCATGAAAAGAATGCAGAGACACTTTTTTCAGCATTTGATTTAATTCAGGGGCAACTGTTTTCCCTGGAGAGCAAAAAAAAAAAAAAAAAACTCTCAATGAGGAAACTTCATTTTAAACAGCAAGGAAATCTGAAGTTGGCGGAAAGCGCTTGACGGGATTGCTGTTCCAAACTTTCGATTTGTCATTTCGGAAATTTCGTGAAATCAGGTCAGAACGTTTTTTGAGTGATTGTTGAAAGACAGCCAATTCAAATTTGGGGCCAATTAAGGATGAAAACGAAATTAAATCACATTTCCCCTCTTATTGAAGTCTCTTCGTGAACCGAAAATTGCTTGACGTTAATATCAGTGCTGGAAAACTTTTACGAAATTCGAAATTTAATTCCACTTCAAGGTTTCTTGCGAAACGTATTGAAAAATTAAGGCTTTTCGGTAATTTTCTGAAATATCCGCTCGACATGATCATAATATTTCTAAATGATTTCATCATGTTGTGTTGGAAATTATTTATCGCACGCTTCAGTCAAAGTCCAAATCCCAGGACACCTACATCACTGAAACCCTCCGAAGAATGCGGCTCATACGTGTGCAATTTTTTTTTTTCGGCGAATGCCTTTATTTCCGGGACAAACCTTTTCCGAAAAAGATACTAGAGTATTCACGGATTCCACAGTGAGCAGGATTCCTGCTGTGGGTCTGAATGGAATGCAACATACCACACAGGGAGCAATTCATCCTTCAACGAACGAAAGCACAAGGAAAATTGAACAATATATTTTGCGTATGTTGAAAGACATGAATCTTCCAACAGCACATGGGAGTTGTGGCCGTTATTTTTAAAAAAAAAAAAAAACTCTCAATGAGGAAACTTCATTTTAAACAGCAAGGAAATCTGAAGTTGGCGGAAAGCGCTTGACAGGATTGCTTTTCCAAACTTTCGATTTATTATTTCAGAAATTTCGTGAAATCAGGTCAGAACGTTTTTTGAGTGATTGTTGAAAGACAGCCAATTCAAATTTGGGGCCAATTAAGGATGAAAACGAAATTAAATCACATTTCCCCTCTTATTGAAGTCCCTTCGCGAACCGAGAAATTGCTTGGCGTTAATATCAGTGCTGGAAAACTTTTACGAAATTCGAAATATAATTCCACTTCGAGGTTTTTTGCGAAACGTTTTGAAAAATGAAGACTTTTCGGTAATTTTCTGAAATATCCGCTCGACATGATCATCATATTTCTAAATGATTTCATAATGTTGAGTTGGAAATTATTTATCGCACGCTTCAGTCAAAGTCCAAATCCCAGGACACCTACATCACTGAAACCCTCCGAAGAATGCGGCTCATACGTGTGCAATTTTCTTTTTTTTTCGGCGAATGCCTTTATTTCCGGGACAAACCTTTGCCGGAAAAGATACTAGAGTATTCACGGATTCCACAGTGAGCAGGATTCCTGCTGTGGGTACTCTGAATGGAATGTAACATACCACACAGGGAGCAATTCATCCTTCAACGAACGAAAGCACAAGGAAAATTGAACAATATATTTTGCGTATGTTGAAAGACATGAATCTTCCAACAGCACATGGAGTTGTGGCCGTTATTTTCTGAATGAGTCCTGTCACGAATTTCGATAAAATTTTCGGGTTTTTATGCATGAACCGAAACGATTTCGATGTGAAAGTACACAGCTAAAAAAGAAAATCAAGATTTCAGCTCTGCTTCAGCAGCGGCGCTGAAATCTTCAATGATACCTGAAGAGCATTTTTATTGGTTCGAATGAGGCAATTCTATAATTTTTGAAAAATGTTTAAAAAAAGTTTCCATCAATGAAATGCTCAGCAGACATCAATAATGTGAGCAAAATCAGTGAAATAATAACTCTTCCGACTCATCAATTACCTAAAAAAAATTACATCTTCGCGATGCCATTGCGCTAGCCTCAGGCAATTAATTGATCGAAATTATTGGTACGAAAACATTTATACCCTGAAAATTAATTCACAGGATTAAGCCACCTCCATTCCTGAAATTATTTGTTAAGAGGCCACTTCGAATCGGGTAATATTCGAGATGATTCATTGGCATGGAGTTGAAGAATTTTATTTTTGACTATTTTTATTTTTTGTTTTTTATTTTATTTTTTTTCTTAGAGCATCTGGTTCTTACTGTATAAGAAAGGCTTAATCATATATGAAATCCTCAGGCTTCTTTTTTCTCAAAGGAAAATGTTCACATTATTCCTAGATTGAATAATTTGAATTTTAAAAGAGCTGGATTCGAATGGCGCCGGTCCTTTTATTTCTGTTTGATTCGAAAACGTGAGTTTCATTAGCACTCATTTTCATAAATTTTTCCAACGATTGGTCTGCATTTCAATGTCAACAGCAGGAAAGTATCGTTTTATGATTTTTGAATGACAAAACATCTCGGAGACACTGTTCGACATGCTCATGCAATTATTTTTTCCTTAGCCCATCTCCGTCAAGCTGATATCCTTCATACTCGTATAATTCAGCTCATCACCATGACGCAATATTCATCAGCACAAACTGCCAAGGGTATTCGTGCACTCTACAGTAATTGCTAGAAAGCTAGCCGATATTCAACTCCTCAGTTTCACATAATTCAAACCAATTTTTCACGCAACAGGGCGTCCAACAAAAAAGCTTGAGAACTCTTCTCGCACGCAACACGCAGCAGTGAAAAAAAAAATTACGGCGTTTTTGTTGTTGTTGTTTTGTCGAAGTACAGCAGCCAAAGGGAAAAAATAGATACTTTATTATCCCGCCAAGTGATACAAAAAATGCAAGCCAGACTCGCATTTAGTACACGAGTACCGGATGTGATGCGAGTTTCGTGATCGCCGACTTCCGGGCGCGATCGTTTCTTCTTGACACTTGGCGAGAAACGCGCTCCTCTGAGTCAAAATTAGAAGGAGTTACCCATCGAGAAGTTTCAACAGCAGGAAAGTATCGTTTTATGATTTTTGAATGACAAAACATCTCGGAGACACTGTTCGACATGCTCATGCAATTATTTTTTCCTTAGCCCATCTCCGTCAAGCTGATATCCTTCATACTCGCATAATTCAGCTCATCACCATGACGCAATATTCATCAGCACAAACTGCCGAGGGTATTCGTGCACTCTACAGTAATTGCTAGAAAGCTAGCCGATATTCAACTCCTCAGTTTCACATAATTCAAACCAATTTTTCACGCAACAGGGCGTCCAACAAAAAAACTTGAGAACTCCTCTCGCACGCAACACGCAGTAGTGGAAGAAAAAGTTTACGGCGTTTTTTGTTGTTGTTTTGCTGAAGTACAGGAGCCAAAGGGAAAAAAATAGATACTTTATTATCCCGCCAAGTGATACAAAAAATGCAAGCCAGACTCGCATTTAGCTGTGCTCATGGCCTACACTACGCTCAAAGCACTAGCGGCTGAAGGCCCGCGCTAGCAAAGAAGAACTGTGAACCGCTCTTTGCGCGAGGAGACTCAGTTTTAATCTTCCTCAATGGGTAGCTCTTCAGCTACCTTATTTCACGGATTCCGCAAGTGCCTTCATGCACCTGCCCATTCAATTAAAAAAAAAAATGTTGCTTTCGTGTCGACGTTGATGGCTTGAAGGGTTACCGGACGAGAATTCTTTTACACACGATGACGATGGATGACCAATATACATTTTTAGACCATCGACTGCAGTGCATTTTTGATCAGAAAAAGAGCTTCGAGTTACATAACCTGAATATTCATGAACATATACCCTTTTTTTTTAAACAATCGTTGGCAAGGTCAAGGAAAAAAAAATACACCAAGCGTAAAAAAATCCGTATGAAAGACTAATCACCAATTTTTACTGTTTTAGAACAATTGTTGGCCGCAGGTCAAGAAAAAAGATACAAGAGTGAAAAAATTCAAAACGAAAGATTCAGTTTTGAGTTTTTTCTACCGATTCCGAAATTGAAGAACAGGTGTAACTCAACTTTTCCCCCACAAACACGCTACTAACGCAAGTACAACTTTCCCCGAATGTATAATCAGGCCAAGAAATGTGGGCAGTTTTTATCATAGCAACCCCTGAAATAAGTAAGTTTTATTTGGAATATTAAGCTATGCCTATGTTGTGGGATTCATAGAAAATCTTTCATCTATTCTGCGAAAATCGTCTTGAATTTCAGCAGCTACTTAGAAAAACGTTTGACTCACCAACCAAAATTTTACACTGCCTTTCACACAGAACGTGTCACTCACGTAGGAATTGCCTTCAAGAAATCGATCTTTCCATCTCAACATAGTCGTAAAATCTGACGCTTTTTACGTGGATATATATATTTTTTAAATGTATTGAATGCTTCCCTCGGGACTCAGACGACCCATACAAATTCAAAAAAATTTAAAAATTCATAAAGTAAATCTCTCACCTGTTCCAACGTGTTCGAGACTACCTATAGTCACATTGAGAAATGAAGTAAACCTTCATCGAGTACGAACATTTCAAAACTTCTTCGCATTCAACATTTTAAAATTTGAATGTCCATTGGATCTTTGATTCAACTAAACTCCTATCTCTCTCCTAATTTAAAGCGAAGCAAATGAAATCTGTGCACAAATTCATGGATACAACAACTGGAAAGGAAAAAAGAGAAAGCATATTCCGAACACGGAACGAAATCGAATGACGAATGAAACAGACCTTTCAAAAATGGGTTATTGATACAATGGTGCACGACTCTCATTTGTCGACTTTCTCCAAGTAATTTTTTGGTAAATTTTGTGAACGAAACCAATACATTTTGGCAATTTACGAAGTATTTTTAGATTTGTAAATTTTCGGAACCATCCGGAGGCCGTGTTTTCTGCAAAATTATGAAAAATCCATTCCCACAAATGAGCTACGGCTTCTCCCAATAACTTTTTCAGTTGATAATAAATTCATGATGAATCATTGAGTGCACGGTAAATTTCGGATGTTGAAAGCATCGTCTGACGAATTTTTTTTTCAAATCTGAGGTTAAAAGGATTTCTTCATTTTTTAGGATTATGCAAAAATTGCATTGCATTTCTTCGATTTTCTTGCTCCAGGTGCCGGAACGGTTTTATTCAAGATGTCTTATTTCTGCGAGTTTTAATTTTTTTTTTCGCGCAGGTTCTCTGCGGAATTATGTCCGAAATTGGGGTGCGTTTATCGAAAAAAGCCAAGCTATATTTATAAGGAAAAGGAGTAGTTTTTGAACTTTTTCAAAAAAATGTATTTATACTTATCAGATGTTTGGTTTGAATGATTTTGATTTACCAGATGAGAAAAGTTAATAACTCTTCTGGTATGGCAAAAATCATGCATCAAATTTAGTCTTTAAATCAACAAGTTCTTCGCGGACGACAGCCGAATCACGCTTCTTAGTCACTGCTGGACGCTTGTTAAATACAGTATTTCTGAGAAAGTGTATTCTTGACAGCGTCGGTTTCTTATTTTCGCCATTTCTTCCATTTGAAATGAAAATTGGGAATTGAAATAAAATGTACTCACCGAAAAAAGGGGTTGGCGGCTGCTGCGGCTGCGAAGTGCTGTTGCGCCAAAAAGTAGTTGTCCACTTCGGGCACGTGATGCCCACCGTTGGACGACGCCATGACAGCAGCTGCTGTCATGGCCGACCAACACGATTGCAAGTTCTCACCAAAAGGGAACCGATATGGTTCCATTTTTCGTCGCGGATTCCACCCAACCCTGCGGGGTGCACCACAAATTTTTCGCACAAAACTCTTTTCCCTTTGTTCCTTGCTTCCTTCCGTTCACTGTTATAGGATTTCACATTATTTCGACGGACTCATCACAGTCTTTCGAGGCATCATCCAATGTGCTCCGCTGTTTGTACAATCAAATTTCAATTTTCATTTCCTCTTTCACAATGTCCGTCTCAGGTACTACTTTTTTGGCAGTTGCGCGGCACTAACATTGCTCTGTTTGGACCTGGAATCCTCAAAAAAAGATAACTCTTCAGAATTTTGCCGGCATTTATAAACATTGTTTCGATGCAGACGAAACGAGCTGAATTGATAAGGCACCAATCATCAAAGAGTCAATTTTGAAGGGAGGATACCTTTCTTTTCTTGAGAACGAAAATGAAAATACGTAGACAATTATTGAAAAAAAACGATTGAAGCATATTTGAAATGACTTCCGTGCTACGATTTTCCGGTTTCTTATAGTCATGTCTTACCGTTAGCTCTTCATGAAGTGTTGGACATGATTTTTGTTTTATTTACGAAGTAAATTGCCCTTTCCTCAATTTTCCTTCATAGTTTTATTTAATTCATACATTTTTGGAATTTTAAGGTTACGCTTAACTGGCCCAAACTTTCGTTCTTCGTTGTTGCAGTGCTGGTCTGATGGTACGATATCAGAGTTTTGAAAAGAAGACATTTTTATGCCTTCTCCGTATTTTCGTTGAAGCGCATTTTAAACTTCGATTTCTTCATATGCACATTATAGCTCTGTATATTGATCTTAAAATGCTTTCGATTTTTTGGCAGGCTGATCAATTGTAGGTAGCTCTAACGAATTTAATACTGACTCTTTTGTCTCAAAGGCGTTCAAATTTTTGATTTTCTATAGTGCTAAAACAGATTCTATTGAAGAAAATTAGCAATTCAAAATTCTATCATCAAAATCTGGACATGCACGCTTAAACAGCGTCCAGATTCGGCTTTTGAGGATTTTATGGAAGGACAAAATGCAACAATAATGTTTCTTCATCTCAATCCACGGAGAGACCAACAATTCCGTCAAAAGATGGCCTTTTAGCCATCTTTGTTAACTTATTAATCTTTTTTTTGTCCGTTGGACCGAATAAAGCTACAGTACAAGATTATTTTAGATCGTAAATGGCGAGAAAGCACAAAAAAATCTCGAAATGCGAGGCGATTGAAAGGATAAAAACGAGTTTTTGCGAACGTGCCCCAAGAAAGAGTCGGTCTTCGCAAAAAAAAACCAAACAATATGGTATAATATTTGACATGCGATTAATCGCAAGTAAGAAAAGGACTTTGAAAAATCGGCGAATATATTGAGGGGAAAAACGAGAATACCGTAGCTCTTGATCAAAAGAGAAGCAGGAGCACAAAACATGCGCGTCGATCACCAGGAAATTCAACCCCGGTCGCAGGATCAGAGCGGGAAAAATGCCACCGATCAGGGAAATTTCGCCAATATTTTCGCTCGATTTTATCGCTCCCAAACAGAATTTCACGATCGACGTTTTCCTCTCCCTCTCAGGGTTCGCTTTTCTCTTTAGTCTTTTTTTAAAGTTTTTTTTTCTCCTTTCTCTGTGCTCCTCCTGTTCGCCGATAAACTATGCAGAGACGTGAGAGAGATTATTGTGATCCCCAGACGATCGACCGGCTCGTGTGACCAGCGTTGCCGATCGAGACCACACAAAATCGGCGCATTGAAAAGAGCACGTCTCGCATCCGCCCCCGCCACTTTTCTTCTGCCTTTTTTTTCGAAATTTATTTTCGGCAGAATGCCTGCCGCTCGAAAAAAGCGTTTTCCGCATCCAATGAACGATATGGAATCGACGGGAAAAATCAGCAGTGCGAGAACTGGACGCGGTAGAACTGGTAGTTTTGTTCCCGAGAGGAATTAACCGAAAAGCAGTCTTTTCAACCAAGCAGTCCCCACTTTTTTTCGCTAAATTTCCAAGCCAATTTAATAAATCAAAAATTTTAAATCCTTCCGGAAAGCAGGTGGTAAAATGACCCCGCATTGCATACAGCCAAATTTAAACTCCTCTAACACGCTCAATGCCATTCCAATTTCCTCTGGAAGAAAAACTACGATCAACGAAGCGTGAAATTTTTCCTCAAATGAAATCTATCAAGGAAATCGAAATCTGGCTTGTATTAAATCAATTTAATCGTGACTGATGGAAAGACATTGTTTGATGTTTGAATGGTCTGTTGAAATGAGCTGCTTTCTGGATCGATGGTTTTTGCGTCTGCAGGAGAAGCTGGATAAATATAATTTTTTTTCCATCGGCGATGCTGAGAAAAGGCGAAAAAAGTTAGAAAGGGAAATACTTTTTAAGAAAGAGAGCTGTCAAGGGGGAAAGAAAACAGAGAACAATTGCGAAGTACGAATGTCGGCAAACTTTTAGAACATGTTCTTTTCAACGGATTTGGCAACGCTGTTCGTTGGTCGTGGGAATATAAATGTCAATGCTGTATTATCTCCAATTATTTCATTCCTCTGCTTGAAAATTCACCTTGAATAAACAAAGATTTATTGGGTTTTGTGCCGTCACTTTAGCATGAAAATCTTGCCAGCAGAAGCATCAACTTGATTTCTTGAAAACCCCAGCTTAAATGCGGTAAAATGAAAGCTTTACAACATCTTATTGACAGGATTTTGATTCCGATCCTCAGATAAAGATATCCGGCCTCTTCGATTCTCAGTTTGCAAGATTCGAATTGCCACATTCCGGATTCACAAATGTTTCGAGGGTTGAGTTGATTTCGTTTTGTCTCTTGAGACAGTGAATGAAAAGCATGCAGAAATAATTATGACTTGAACAAATCGAAAGCATTCCACCACCTCTTTAAATAAGGTTAACAAATTTGAAGCCTAGGTTTTTAAAACAGTAATCCAGCTTTCGACTCGTTTCAAGATCACTGTCGTCTCCTTCACTTCAGCTAGATTATTAATTTAATATAATGTAATAGAAGATGAAAAATCATCAGCGTGAACGTAAAAAAGAGTTATACCATAAATTTCATTCCTTTTACATTATTAAGACTAGAGTGCCGCATTAATTTATGCTTCCCAAAATATATTTCAAGGATATATACTGCGGGCAAAATCCAAGGTCGATCCAGAGTTTGCGTGTCATATTCTAATCCCGTAATATTGATGAATTTCCAATGCATCGTAAATACGTCAATATGCCGGATTCACACTCAATTCCCATCACGAATATCGTATTTCCGGGAAATCACGAGATGAATGGGAAAGCTTTGTGCCAAAAGAAGAACGTGATCATAAAAATTTTATATTTACATTATTTCTGTCCTCAAATGCATTTTAATTTTCAAAGATTCCTCTGTGCCTACTTGTGTATGCAAACGGTGCGTTTCAATCACTGAGAAGTATTCAAATGTTCTATACTAGAAAATTAGTCACGTGAAGGGTATGGTTGTCCAGGTAAAAAAAAATATTTTCTTTTTGATTCAAAACTTTATACGCTTTTGAGACCTTTCAAGCATGTAGACTAGCTCAGATTATATTTTGAAACGGGGAAACTAATTTTTCAAAGACTGAACAATTTCTTGGAATATTCAGCAACGCACGTCCGTAAGATCTTCGGAGGGTTTCATTTTATTTATTTATTTTTTTACCTTGAGGACGTTTTTATGGTCAATTTGTCATGCTGTTGAAAGCAAGATAACTTTTAGATTGATGTACTTGATGAAAAGTATTCAATCTTTGAAATGTGTTATTTCACTGCTTCGTAAACTCGGGATAGTTGATTTTTCAACAAAATCTGCAGAAAACTTGGAAATATCCTGGAATCGTGCGGGACAAATTATGCTGGCGTGACTCATGAGAATTTTTCATTATTCATGAATCTACATCAATTTAATGTCTTTTGTTGTGAAATGCATTTTACAATCGTTTCAGCGCAATAAAAATGTCAATTTGACTTTTGCATGGAAAAGAAGAAGAATAAATCTGAGCTGATGGTGAGAGCTGGCAGATTGGGGAAATAGTTTGACTGCTTTTGGGACAATTTTGTCTTTCGATAAGGCAATGTTCAAAGATCATATTTCTATGCAAAGAAGTGACGTTGCGGCACAGTATTATGATTTCACGGAGTGAAAACTTGCTAAAAAATTTGGCTGTTTCAAATTCAAATTGGAAAAATGACCAATGGTCATGGCCTCGTTTCGGTATTCGCTTCCATCAAGTAAAACCACACGATTGTTTTGTGAAGTTGGGAATTCGAAAGAGTTGAAATTAAGCAGTTATATTTTATTTCTAGCATCATTCTTTAAAAAAAGTCCATTTCTTTCGTAAGGAAGCATCGATATACCTATTATTCCAATAGTGCCAACCGATATAACAACACACTTACTTCACTTTACTGGATTTTGTTTTGCAATATTCCGCCGTATGTAAATCGTTTCCTCTGTTTCTAAAATGCATAATTTCCGAAATGAAATGAAAATGGTTTTCAAAGTACAATGAATAATTAAAAGTGTGGAATACGCAACCCGAATAGGTGAATTAGGGATTTAATACTCAACAGCAACGAACACATTTGTTTAATTCTATATATCGCGTTTTTTATGTTCGAAAATTTGATTAAGAGAAAGCCACATTATTACTACATTATTTACTCTCGCTATCCAAGTTTTCCGCGATAGCCACGAAATAAATCACCGTAAAGCTCATTAGGGTGAATTTAATGCTTACTTATTGGGCAATGCGGGACAATAAAACTTCCAGATTATGATCTTTTTCTTCTTATTATTGTACCAATTTAGTTAATGAAATACAACCTCGTGGTTCCAGTGTAAATAAATACGAACCGGGATTATAATTTTCATCACTGGGATCCAAGTATTCAGCGATGGTTTCTCTGTTACAACTACAAGGAATGATATTTCTCTTGACATAAAACGTTTTTAATTATAGTACAGTATTATTTTCCCGTAAAACAACGAGGATCCACTGTTGGAAAAGGTTTAATTTTCAGGTGAAATGGCAAGACCATAGAACAATAAATTAAAAGTTGGTTCTGAAAACAGTACTTCGAAGTTTGGAAGCATTTCTTTGTAGAATCTGAAGTATACATGGATGATTATAGATCAGCGTTAAAAAAGTCGATTAGCAGTTAGGATTGGGAAACATGTGAATTTAAAAATATACTGCGAGGTAACGGAAATATTAAGGGATGAGCCGGGGGAAAATGCGTATTTTTTGATAAAGCCAATTTTCGGATGGACGTGAAATAAAATAATACGAATCATACAAGGCAAATGTTTTCAATCCGTGTTCAGCGGATCTCAAAGGACTTCAGAGTTATTAAACGGAAACAAAAGACGGATTCAAAGCTGAATAAAAGAATATGAGTTGTGTCAAAAAATATACATTGAGCTGCTTCACCTCAGGAATCCGAAATATCATTACCAGAACGGAAAATGCGGAGAGTTTTAATATTTCAGAGCAACGTCTTGAAAGCGCCTATTTTACCAACACACTGTTTGAATGTGAATAAAATGCATCTCATCCAAAAATTTTACAATTTTGTATACAGTCAAGCCTCTCAAAGTCAAGCTTCAAGGGACCAGCAAAAAAATTTGACTTCGGGAGGTTTTGAGTTAGGGAGGTTTTTAATTGAGCTACAATAATACAAAGCCATTTTTTTCCTGGGAAACAGAAAAATTGCGCAAAATCTTAAATCGTGATATTCTGAGGCAGAAATTGCTTCTTAAATGAGTTGAAAGCATCCTGAACTTGGAGACAGGGCTAACTGGCCCAATTAAGTCTCTCACCTCCTTTCAAAACAAATCAATTTCTGTGTTTTATTAATTTTTTCTTTATTATGTCAAGAAAATAAAAGCCAACAGGCCACAGAAAATTCGGAGGTTTGAGAGGAAAAGCCTTCAACTTAAGGAGGTTTTAAATTCATTAATTCTGAGGGGATTCAGACAGGACCTTAAAAAAATTCGACTTAGTGGGGTATTTGACTTGGGGAGGTTCGAGTTATTGAGGTTCACCTGTAGTAGTTGGGCCTCGCCTCATTCGAAGTCCAGAGTCTACGTTTTGGGAAAACGTAGTGAGCCTCGGGGGTTCTTGGATATAGAGGAATATTGTATATGCAGTATGCTCAATAGAAGGAACTTTCGTTTTCAGTTCGAAAATAGAAAAAAATAACGGGGTTTCGAGAGTTTCTCGAAATAGGCGGGGGGTTCGGACACCGGGTTTTTTCCTCGATCACCGCATAACTCCTGTGGCACTCGGACGGGCATCGTCGCCCTGCCAGCAACTGCCCACGCGACGCGTCGACACTACACTCGACGTCGTGCAGAAAATTGATGAACACCCAACCAGGGGGGTTTCTAATTCAAATCCATACAGACACACACTCACTCACTCACTCACATATACACTCACACCCCTCTTACTGTATCTAAAAGCTCGGCTAATCGCCATCGCAATTGTCGACCCCGGGACCCCGCTTTTTCCGCTTCCTTCCTTCCGCTTCACTCCACAGTCCACACACACACTGCGTTTTTAATTCCTCGTCACCCGGACACGCGATTCCGAAAATTGAGGCAGAATTAAGCCGTCAACTATAGCTGCGGAATATACAGTACACAGAAAAAAAAAGGGGAGAAAAGCAAAACTTTGGAATACAAAAAAGGGGGCTTTAATTGCGAGGAGAGCACGAGTTTATATATTAAGCTAAATAATGTCGGCACAAGTTCGCGCACTTGACGAGAGGAACTTGGCGCAGAAATGTCCCGAGCTCGCTAATGGCAGTTTGAAGTCTCGCCGTTTCGTTTCGTCCCGATTCGATCCGTTCAGTTCTGCTCAGATCGTTTCTCTCTTTCGTTCTCGCCTTTCCGCTCGCGCGCGCGCGAACTCGGACTATTTTCTCCGAAAATAGCAAGAAAAGCAGTGCCAAAAAGAGAGAGAGAAACTTTCGCATTGAGTGACTGCGAGGGAGTGCATTTATGCATGTATTTATATGTATGCATGTATGTGTGTGAAGGAAAAACGCATCGCCAGGCGAAAATTTCCAGCGACGTTTCTTTTCCTCTGCGCGCCGCCGCGCGGATCAATAACAGCCCGATGTCGATTTTAAGGCCAATATAAAGAATTTAAAAAAAAACGAGAAGAAAAGCGGATCGACGACGATTTCGTTACTCTGCCCGCTGCCGAAATATAATGGGAATGTTTGAAAGCTCGACAAACAGTCAAAGACTCAAAAATCTGTTCCAGTATGTGGCTGATTGATTGATCAGCAAATTTTATTCTCCAATTTTCAGTGTTCACAAGGTTCAAGCAATGTTCCCACATCCAAACCCATTCCATCATATCAGAATGGAAAAAAGATAACTAAGATGCACGTGAATATGAAAAGAAAAGAAAATACATCCCGAATTTACAATTTATTGCACAACTGATGCAAATCCATACACTTTCTTCCCCTCCCCAATGAAGCAAAAAGGAAATATCAGGGATAAGAATTGTAGCATAAGGCAATTACTGAACCCAAATTTGCTGCTCCCATATAAGTTTTAGTTGATTAAATAATTTGGAGAGAATCTTTGATGAGAAATCATGTAAAGTTAACAGTTCATATTGGCACTCTATGATTTTGGAAAGAGTCTTTTAATTGGATTTTATGAATCACAAACATCTTTAAAGCTCATTTCAGCTCATTTGATGCTTGTTTCATTCAAAAAAGAAGATAAAACTGCATTATTTTATTTAAAAATCACTAACACAACTGCGAGCTAGGCTTATTCAACTGAAATATATATCCAAATTACAAGTCAAGATTTCTTTTCTTGCTGCCAAAGATGATGATGGAATGTAACAAAGTCTACACGCAGGTGAAGAAGATGAAATCGTTTTACACATGCTGCACTTTGACTTCAAAAAATGGCAACAAAAAGGGTACACCCACAAGAAAAAATGAAATCACTTTAAAAGGATTTTAAATATGCTGAGACTAGAAGGCCGGAAAAAAGATTATCGCTAAATGTTTCTTTTTTTTCACATCCAAAAAGTCAAGGAAATTGAAACAAAAGTAACGTGACAAAGATTTTGAATGGGGATGATAGTCAGTGCAATGTCATCTTTTCAAGTGGTCATTTTGAATAAAAATGGGCTGAGTACGGTGGACAAATTAAAAGAATTTTCGTTAAAAAATCTTGCGAATACAGAGATGAAAAAATTATTACTCGTATATTTGATTTGTGAAATTTCATATAACATCGTACGCTGTGAGGACGTATACTCATTAAAAAATGCATCTTCAGCTCGAATAAATCGGTAAAATATCAAAGAATAATTTGGAGGTAAAATCTTCTCAATGTTTACTATTTTGGAAAAAGTTTGGCCTGTCATGACGATGACGTATTCCTACAATATATGTATGTCCGGAATTACAAAAATTAGGCCACGCATTTGCAACCACTATGGCTTATTGTCGAAAACATCGAATACGTATTGGCCACATTCATGTTTTTGAATTATTTTAAAAATAAAAATCTGCTTATGATCACTTAATAAACATTTTCATTCCACTACGCGTCATTCGGAAGAATCAGAACGAACCCTGAAGGAAAATGGATGAAATGTTTCGATCGACTGACGGAAGCTCGACTGAAAGAGAATTAAACGAAATATTTTTTTTCTTGCTGCTGAGGAAAGCGAATTGTTACACTGTAAATTGCCAACGAAAATAAAAGCTTTCATTCTGCTTCATTCGGAATTCGATACCAGAATACTGAAAGTGAAACTACTCCATTGACCAACAAAGCACATCATAGAAAAATATATATACAGTAATTGAAAATTCGAATGAATGTATAATCATTCAGAAACAAAATTTTCGGACGAAAGCAGCAGCAGCATGAGAGAACATTTTAATCAACTGGCGCAACCGCAGACAGAAAACAGGAAATGTTTTTCCTTATAACTTTCTCGTTGCAGAATTTCGAATACGGAAGGAGATATTTTGCCAAACATTGAGAACGAAAGTAGAGTATTCGATCAACTAGCAGAAACACTGAAGAAATGAGTCTGCCTTTCTCTTCTCTCTGCCAAAGTGAATGTATTGCCACAAAATAAATAAATAAATACAGCATCCCATTTTGTACGGGACGTTTCCTCTTTGAAGCAAATTATTGAACGATTATTAAACTAGTCGATTTACCAACAAAAATCGAAATAAAAAGGCTACTTTATTCCCGCAGTTAAAAAGAAATAAAATATGGGAATCGCCGCAAGATATAGACAAGATGACAAAACATCTCTTTATGCATGATGTTTCATTCGGGACTGGAAATTTTCGCACGGAAAACAAATAAATTGTGAAACTGCTAAATCAGCCGGCGAAAACACAGCAGACGGGAAAACAGGCAACGATAGTATTTAGCAGTTCCTTCCTTCCATCTCATCAATGTTGGCGTTCCGCGTGAAAAAATTTTTTTTTTGTTTCATTTTCCTCCTATCTTTTCAACTCTTTTCTCGTCGTCATCCGCAATGCTCGTCTTCGATCCCATCAACAAACCCTGAACTGTGCTTTTCCCGATTATTTCTCCTCCGTTTCTTGCTTCTGATTCACGGAAGAAAATAAACGGCTGAAATCCCGTGACGTATTTGAACGAAATGAGGGGAGAGGAGTGGGGGGAAAAGCCGAAGGAATCGGTTCCAGAAAACAGCGATCGTGCAAACTGAATGCTCCAAATTTCCGCGGACCAGCTTGGCAAACAAACTGCGTCGAGGTTCGATTCGCACGCAATTCCCATCGCACGTCACCTGAAAAAAAAAACAACTGGCAGATATTGACTCCTTTTCTACGTTTTGCGGAACTTTTGCATGAGAAATCCCGGGAAATTTTAAGCTGAATCGAATGTCTTTCGGGCGGATGGCTCAATCATGAACACTGACGCACTTTTCAAGGTGTCGAAGACTGATTCAAAACGGCTTCTTGTTTGCATCCAGGGTTGGACACGTACTTGTAAAATAATTTTACAGCCGAAACAATATTTTTTGCTTTAAAAAATTATTCCATTTCACTGGCGCGCGGTCGAAAATTTTTTTCCACTTTTATTTCTATTAGTCTATTTGAAGGGATATTCTTCATTCTGCTCCTATGTTCCAAAGAGAATAGCGAATTTACTTGGGTTATTCGTGGATAAAAACCAATTTGAGTAGTTTTTATATGGATTTTTCCAGAATTCCTTATATAACTTCCGAAACGTATTTGTGACTGAACATTTAAGACGAAGAAAGCATTGAAGTCACTCAGTGTAAATATAGAGTGTGTGTCTTTGTGTGCACACTCAAATTTAATTCAATTTTGTGCAGATTGTTTTAGCTATGGATTTGAAGCCGTATCCAGGCGGTTGCAAATAAGTTCCATATACTCCGAACGTGAAATATCGAGTTTTTTCTGGTTTTTTTTTAAATCATTCCTTACACATCTAGCTCTTTTTCGTGAATTTTATTGCGCCTGAAAACATAATTCTGAGATGGGCATCACAACTGAACTCATTTGTTTAAAGAAATTCCAAACACTAAATAAGACGTTGTGCATTAATTTCTGATGTATATTCTAATAAAGAACTTAATTCATCTTTGGAAAAGCTGCATAAAAAGTAGCAAAAAGAGCAATTAAATACGAATGAGGCATCTACCGTGAAGTAATGGAGGTCTGACAATCGAAAACATTTCGCAATCAAATTGGAAATTCAACACGTGACGCTACGTACGTTCAAAGAGGTACGTGACAAGAAACGGCGATGCATTTCGGCGATAATTTTAATCTATGAATTATTCAAGGACATTTAAAAATAAACACAAAAAATATGAAGCTTTATGTTAACTTCTTGTGTCATCAACATTTTTCCGGTCTCAATCATTCAAATTCTTATATTTTAAATATTTTAGCCCCAATCAAAAATCTGCTTTTCCGTGACTATCATCAATTCAAGTTGAAGAAACAACTATTTCTTGCAGCACTTCCCGATTTTCAGGATTTTGTTTCTCGGTCTTCATGAATATTTGCGATTTTATTCGATTTCAATTCCCGTCGGTCAATGACGGAGTATTTTGCATCAATCGTCATGTGGGTGTACAGAATACTGTATACGGCGACTTCACCTTTCTATTTATTTTCCCAGTGATGTGATTACATTTAATATTCTCGGACTTATATCCACCATAATTACTGAAACTAAATTGTACCTGCACCGAAAGAAATCTTGGACGAAGTTCTCTTGGGGAGCGAACAAGAATGTGGACAAATATAATTTAAATGCTGGAACGGAAAAATAGCTGTCAACACGCAGCGGATAAATTCAATAACATTTTTAATGTCCAGTTAGAATTTATGATATCGATATCGTCTTTATGTTTGATCATTGGTGAACTGAAGTAAGGACATGAATACTTCGAAAAAATTAATCAAAAAGGGCTTGAACTTGTCTCACTGTAAAGCGTGTAAGCGTTCAAATAAAACCGGTCATAAACTCTGTCGAGGTAATCGCCCTCATCCAGGTATTGAAGATAGTCAAAGAAAGCAAGTACTTCACATTGAGAAATCATAAAAAGGACATGTAAGCCTTCCACAGAAAATGTCATAAAGTTTGTGTTCGAAGACCCCGAACCAAGGAATCTTGCGGTTCCCATAAAATTTTCCGCTTACTTACGGATGCTCCTTCTCCTTGAACATCAACGGATGAGAAAACTCGTTTTAAAAGGGACAAACTATTGGCAGGATGCTTTTTCAAATACAGGTACTGTATTATTCTATGACTTACTAGAAGCATATATCCAAGGCGCACGCGGAAACATTTTCTCCGTGTTCCAGTAAATAAAGGTTATTTTGATCATAATGAGAAATGTAAGAAATTATCGCAGCAATTCTCGTTACTGATATTTTTTTTTTTCAATGTAAGGGAGAGAGAGGGTGTATCCATACATATCAGTTGTGCAGTTGTATTTCGTGGAATGTTTTCCTTTTTTGTCATCCATTTGCATCTAATTTCTCTGTTTCCTGCTCTGAAGTGATTGAATGTCTTTGAATGGATTTGGGTTGGATGAGGAGGGGGCTTGGATGTGGAAATGTTGATTGAACCTTGTGAATGCTGAAAAGCGGAAAATAAAGCTTTCTGTTCATTCATTCATTCATGTCATTATATACTATTGGGATGTTGAGGCAGTTTTTGTTTCTTAAAGTTTCAGGTTTCCCCAATCGAATCATTTGTATCTTGGGGCGTCCACATCTTGGGGTCTCAATGTACTTTTTCATTCTCCCGCCAACAAATGTGCAAGTTCTTTTCAAGACTCAAAAAAACCCATATAATAAGTGACATTTATGCATGAGTTCCTCTGAGTTTGACTGCATCAACTATAGCATAAATGCAGTTATTTTTCACTCATCAACGGCTACTTGCACCATTATTAACCAATTTCCTCCCCACCCCCCCTTTATTCCCTTATTTTCTTCCGCGCGTGATCCAATCGTGGAAGCAGACAAACGGCGCGACGAATTCTGCCGAAAATTCTCAGTGGCGATGTTTGAGCTGCCGATTGGGGAGAGACGCGAGTTCCGTCCTTCTCTCTTTCTTTTTTTTGTCTTTTCTTCAAATTTTACTTTATATATTTTTTGGCGACGAAGCATCGGAGCGGCTCGGGATATTTTTCTTAGTGCCGTTTGCTGAACCAACACCGAGCTGCTCCGGGAAAATGGACCAGTTTTCCCCCGGCTCGAAGTTCTTTGCGACGATTTTCTTTTTTTCTTTCTTTCGTGTCTTCCCTCATCGCGACGCCGTGGAAAGTCGGTGTCATGGGATCGCGTGCCGTCTTAAAATATGTGCCCAGGTATCCTGGGTATTTGCAGATGGAAATGCGTTGCTTCGGCGGCGGGTAATGATAATCTAGGCAATGCCAAAGAAAAAAGAGAGCGAAAAAAACAGAAAACAAGTAGGGGGACCGGAATGGTAACGAAATCGCCAGTCGAGAAATTTACGGTTTGTTATCACCGCTTTATTTCATTTTTTTTGCTGGCCCTCAGCGAATTTTTCCGGCTTGTGTGGCTTTGGTCATCGGGGTCTACGATCTCGCGTGCAAAAGTGGCAGCCACATCATGAGTAGGAGAGACAAAAAATAAAAATAAAAAATATACATCAAGAAGGAAATTAATTGCCACGAGTCTTCGCCGTCATGTTCGTCACCGTCGTCGGTGCGGTTGATAACACGCTATAATGTGCAGAATGTCTTTCAGGTCAGGGGTTTTTCCTTGTAACCAAATTTACTTCAGTGAAATACGTCAAAGATTATGCTACGAATATTTTACGGATTTTGCAGGAACATTTCAATATTTCTAGCCAAATTTTAACGCACCCTCATTAAATTCAAATTATTTAGAACCAGTGCAGTTTGTTGATACTACTTGTTTTTCCCTTTACAGCTTAATATTGTCGACAATTTCTCGCAGAGAATTAAAAATCGGACTTAAGTTCTAAATAAAGAACTAAAAATTTGAACGAGCGATTGTTTCAGCTTCTTCTTCCTCAAAGAGATTGCACTGACCATGAGCAAAATTTGTTGGTATATGACAGATTTTTCCGGGATAAAGTTTTTCAGGTGAACCCCGCAAAGGTTTTTAAAATTGTATCGACAGCATCAGGAAATGTTGAGAATTTTTCACATTCGTCTATTAGATTTTCTCAAGGAATATTTCATTCAACAGTCATTTCTATTTCAAACTCAGATTGGAAACGCGTGCAATGCATTGTTGGATCGTCAATCAAAAAGTTAAAGTACCCTAAAATTATTGTTTTTTTTTCTGCAAAGCTGCTGTGGAAGATTGATATTCTCATTAGCAGATGCAAAATACATGTCATGTCAAATCTATGTCCATGGAAAGAGTTAAATATACACTGATGATTTTTTTTGTGTATCTTCATTGTTCAGTGGATCACTCAATATTTGCTTGAACATCACGTGCATAAAAATACTGCACCGACTTTGATGTTGAATAAAGTGCACTTTTGCTTTTCGTCCCTGACGCGTTCACGAAAGCAAATACGCCCTTTCTTCGAGTGATCATTTTCGATAAAATGTTGAAGCCTGCCTGGCAAAAAGCAGTAATCAAATGAAAGTTTCGCTATGAATTCGCAAGCTTCAATTTAGGTGGTACAGTACCTTCATCCATGCTATCCAAATTAAGTGACGGGAATGTACAATAAGTTCAAAGGATTTTCGAAACTCTATGGATCAATTTTCAATCTTTGTTTTTGAAATTGCACAGCAATCTTGTTAATCAACGTATAATCAATCAATATAACTCTACAAAACTGGAAAAAAAATTGGCGAAGAGCGTGTTCAGCCAATTACATCCTCCTAAATTTGTGTTATTTTTAAAAAATCATGTACAGTACTGGCAAAAATCATGTTGAATTTTTCAACAACAAAAAATAAAGATATCAGATCTTCAGCAGCAGTCTGTTTCAAATGTCATTCAGCGCGTGCTTGTTTTGTGAACACGCTGAGTTGTGATTTGTGACCTGCTCACATCGGAACATGAATTAAAGCAATTCAATTCAGAGATTTATTTTGTGAATCTCCAGCCAGTCCTAAGGCAGATTGAAACCTTTGAATTAATATTTAATTTTAAAAATCGTCTCATATTCTCGATGAAACTGCTCACGCGCGCTTCAAAAGTTCGAAAGTTTGAAAGGTTGAACGTTATAACGTTTGGAAAGTATGAAAGTGGGGAATTTATCTTTTCAATCCTTCGTCCGAATCGTGTTTTCCCTTTCGAATTAAGCTATTTAATTAACATAAAGTACACGCATTCAAAATCATAGTAAATCTGATTGCGTGCGAGAAAATCGGACCCTGATTGATGGTTCGCTTTCAACAGCGCTGGGATCAGAAAAAAAAAAACGTTCCCTCCCCCAGGACATGTGCGTTATCTCCCGAACCTAACGTATAAAATTTTTACGCAACAAAAAAAAAGGTGTGTGGTCACCGAAAAACGCTTGCGTCGACTCGTTTGAAAGGCCTCTCGGGACGTCCCTATGGGTCTGGCCCTGCCTTATTTTTTTTGATGACCGCTTCTGGTGTCGCCCAGGGGTCAACCGGCCTCAGCCACTTGCCGCCGTCATAAACCAAAATTGCCCTCACTCAAGACAATGAGGAATTAGTTACACAAAAGCCCCTCATTTGCATCGTACGAAAAGGTGCACAGGCACGTCTGCTTTTTTTTCTTCTTCTTCCTTGCTTCCTGTTTTCCAGCCCCTTCCGGCTAGCTTTCATTTAAATAATTCATCGTTCAACCCCGGGGCCCCGAGGGGGCATAAAAATGCCTGTATCATCGTGCCTCGTGTAGGATTGTCCTGAAGAAAAAGAAAATTCCCCAACAGCAAACATACACTGGAAAACAAATTTCAGTGAGCACACGAAATCGTCTCCACCCGAAATTTTACCGATTGATTTATTTTATGCCGACCCGAAGTCTTGAGCGGTTTGCTCAGGCCGGCGACGAGCGAATTAATTGCTTCGCTCACGACACCGCCGCTTTTCCGCTATACCGGCGAATTTCCGGCCTGTCACCACATCATTGATTGATGTACGTGCCCCGGTTACGGAGTCAACAATGTCGAATTTAAGGATCAGCAGGCGTTTGTTTAATTCTAGCTACTGCCTGCTGCAATCAAAAATTGAATTGATCACCGACGGAGTTTTAATTCCGAGAGACGGAGGTTCACGTGCAACTTCAACGTCTAAAGCTTCATTATACTTGTGGAGTGATTCTTCGCCGATCAGCTTTTGAAAGTTTTAGGTATACACGCATTACAGTATTTATTCTCACTGGCTCGCATTAAAAAAAAACCTCAGTAGCAGGCAATTACAGCCAAACTGAAAGTTTCGTGCACTTGAACGTCAAAGGCTTCCTAGTTTACTTAGCCTTTAAGTGATTCTTTGACGATAAGCTTTTGAAATTTTTACGTACTCACGCACCAAAGTATTTAGTGTGACTGGCTCGCATTCAAAAATTAAAAACTTCAGTAATTTGCAATAATAATAGCCAAATTGACAGTTTTGAAAATTAATTTTTCTAACAGCTTTCAGACCTGTGCATGATTTCCTCAGGAACTGTTCATCGTATGAGTAGAAGGTGGACCAGCAATTTAATCAAAATTCAAATCGACGCGTATATTTTTTGGAATTCAATAAAATGTCATTTGAAGTTCGTAAGTGGAAACTTCCGGACTTCAGTCTAAATAAAATGTCAGTTCAAAAAACAGGCATGATACTTCGCTAAATATTTTTATTGTAATCGATTACACTAAATTGTAGATACGTATCTGATGAGTTTCTTTTAGGTCAATTTTAGTCCACTGATAATCCACTGAAAAAATGTGTTTTTTTGTTGACCACCGTGTAGTTATTTTTGATGCATGCAATTACTGTAAGTCAATAAAACATGCCCGAACTAACAAAGAATTGATAATGAATGCATTTTCAAGGGATGGCCTTATTGTTCATTTAATACAATGGAATCAGAAACGCAAGAATTGAAAACCATTGGAAATATACCAGGAAGTATGAGCCTTTATCATTACAGTATATCAATAAATTTCGGAACTCTTTTCACTTTCGTAGCTGTGCAGAACATTGAAAAGAAATCATTGCTGGAATATTTTTTGCCTAACCCTGTAAATATTTTAACATTTTTTTCCTCAAATAATGGACGATATGAGAGAATAATAAAAACTGATTCAAGTTTCACTCGAGCGTTCATTGGAATTATTTCTACCAAAAGTGTATTTACATGTCAAACGAATGAAAGCAGACGACAAACCAAAAGGAAAAATATATTCTTCTTCTCTTCCCGTAACACATGAAGGAAATCCTTTACAAATTTCGGAAAAAAGTGCATTTGTTTGTAAATATTTTCTGCTCTGTCTTTCACTGTCACCCTTCAGGTCAAACGAATAAATAAAGTCTGAAAGGCCATACGCGTGATCAGCAGGCACCGAAACAAAGGTCAAGAATTTCGGTGAGTCACCAACCTTGCAGTTCATCAGCAATGAAGTCTCCGTCGACCTCTCTGAAATTGAACGCGCGGCGATCAAAAAACCTATCGCAGATAAAGGATGCATATAAACAGCATTGTTGATTAAGGCAAAACTGGAGGATAATGCTCGTATCCTCAGTTCAACGGCTACTTCCATGTTTATACTTTTCACAGAATTGTTTCCGTAAAATCGTTTAATGCATGGTTAAAAATTCTTCGTTCCGCTTTATGAAGTTGCGGTCAGCCATTTGAAGGGATTGATGTGTAGCAACAGCGGGAGATTCGGACATTGGGAAGGGAACAATGGGTGTAATGTGCGTGCATAAAATATAAATTGCACTTTGTCTGTAAAATTTGATTAAAATTTAAATGGAAAAGGTTACCTGGGCTTGGTCAAAATTCATAAAAACTTTTCATCAGAACAAATCAATAAAATACGAAGACGCCAATCAGATAAAAATCTCTTGAGTGTTTTCCCCAAGGACTGAATACTTGTCTACCTTTTTACCTTGTTGTTTGCGCGCGACTTCGCATTTTATATTTTGACATTCTCCTGATCTCGAATGGGAGATTTTTGGGGACATGTTTGGAAAAGGAACGTTTATAGGGCATGATAGCGAAAATTCAGTCAATTCGAGCAGGTGTGATTTTTTTTTTCGCAGACTTGACTCTTAATTTCGCTGAAAAATCCCACGAAAACATTTTTTTGTGACGCACAAAAAATGAGGGTAATTCCGTCGGTGGGTCAAGCACGAGGACCTCCCCAGCACGACGCCGTCGACTCGTCAGCAAATTGATCGGGCCCGAGTCTGATGTGTCAGCAAGATAGCGACGCTTCCAGCACGCGGGTCCGGGGGGTTTTCGATGGGATCGTGGGGTTGAAAATGATCGTCTCGTCAGTGTCGACCGACTGCTTTCCTTTTGCAAAAAAAAATAATAATAAAGACAGGCAAAATAAAAGAAAGAAAGGAAAAGTGGAAACGAAGTAAACAAAAAAAGGAGGAAGCGTCGCGATATAGTGATGAAGGCGCAGACCGAGCGACAGGCTCGAATTAACGCCGCCCGACCCGCCGATGTTTGATGCCCATTACCCGTCATAATGTCGCGTAGGGGGTCTATGTAAAGTTCGGTCACTTCTTCCAAAACGGGTGGCGTGTTAAACTAAGCGTTGGGGCATCTGAGGGCCACACTTATTTGCATCGCATCTAAGCAAGGAGCTCCGGGCAACTTGATTTCAAATTGATTTCGAAAGCCAATCCACAACTCGAATTTTCCCTTTTCTGATGCCAGATTTCAGATTATATATATATATATTTTTTTTTTAGATTCACGGCATGAATTAATGTTCCTTAAATCAAAAAGTTTATTTGTTTCCTGGCTGATGCAAGTCGAAAACACCTTATTTGAAAATATTATTTTTACGAAAATAATGCTTTAAATAGCATCTGATGCTCATTGATGGGTTCTAAGAGCAAATTTTTAAGTCAAGAAAAATACTACGCAGCTGCTGAAAAGCCATGAAACTTGTTTTAAGTAATATCATAGCACTTAAAGTAAGCCTTGAACACCCTTTTTAAATTTCTATGCTGAGAAAATTTACTTTTTGATCATTAAAAACTGTCAAATTCAATTCCTTGCTCAATGTCTCTCTTTTGCTTGGGTTCTTCAAAAATGTAATACGTCTTTTCCACCTCCACAAAAAATCTACTACACATTCCATCCCTAATTATATATTTTTGCTCTTTTTGGGCTCTACAATTTATTCTTGTACCAGCCTTATCCTATTTTTCGAGGAAATACATACGTAATTATATGGCAGCCCAAGGCATATCTTTCATTGGCAACATACTTTGAGGATCTCGTAGAAAAAATTCTCGATTTGACGAGAGGCATTTTTGTTTTTTCCTTGAACCATTTCTAGGAAACATGCACATTAATTAAGGCTGAAATTATTGTACCGATAATCTGTGGTTCATTAAAAAAAGTATCCTTACTTTGCTATAAAATCGAAAAGGATTTCAGGATGGCTCAATAGATGACAGCATTGTTCGACCTCGGTTTCAAGTTAAAATAGCACGGGACAAAATACCATCTGGACAGACTCGTATTGAACTGAAAAAATGAGTGGAAAATTCTTTAAAATTCCAAATTGAACTCCTTGAAATGTAATGCCAAGCTTACACAAATTTTCGTTGAGGAAATTGAGCCATCACATGGAAGGTTCTCATTGAACACAATGTGACATGTGGGGTCACATTTCCTGGGTCATGAATCATAACTCGACTAAAATTTAAGCGTTGATCAAAGGCACAGGGGAAAAAACGTTGTTGACGCTTTATTGTCGACTTTACTTCGGACCCGTTGGTTTTTGCACGTAAAAATTCTGACATGTGATCGTTTTCTGACATGTGATCCTTCATTTATAGTCGAGTATTAAACCCGCAATGGTCCATCCGAAAACAAACGATTGAGTGCCCATCACAAAATTCTGATGTTTCAGATGCGAAATAGATCAAGAGGTTTTTATCCATCGGTATAATGCAGAACAAGTGTCTTTTCATGATCTTGAAAATGTGCTTAAAAGATTGATGAATGCTTGTTACATGAAATACCCGTAGGGGTACTTCAACTTCTTTTTGCGTGGAGGATTTCAACGTTCGTTGTGGCAGCATCAACGCCTGCCATTAACGGCGTCACAAATTTTTACAGATGATATAAAAGAAGAAACAATGTTTTTATTATTATCTCTCGAAGGGGATTCTTTTTTACGAAGCCCTGTGATGACGATCGATTTTATGCCTGCTTGCAGACATTAGCTACGCGCGATTCCTGGTACATTCAGTGATGCTCATTTCTCTCGGTTTTAGCATCGAGAGTTTGCGAGCGATAAAAGTGGGCGCAGAGCGGCGTAGAGTAGGTTCATAATAACTTCGTCAATTTTTTTCAACACAAACTTTTGTCGTGAGTAAATGGACTTCATTCGTAGATTTTTCCGTTTGGCTTCCTTATTTGCTCACATAGTCCGACAAGGCGCCTTTGATGCTTCCAACCAAGTGTTCAAAACAGAACTACCAACACAAATGGTAAGAGAGTCCTGGATGCAGGATGAAGATGGGTGTATTTTTTTATTGAAAAAAATAATTTATCGTTTGCAAACGATTGTAATAATTTTTTCCTTTTTTTGAAATTTATGAAAATAGAAAGCTCACCTGATCATATTGACATAAAGATTAATTATGCTTTAATAACTTCTCAAAGTACACTTGAATTTCCTCAAGTCAAATTTTGTTCAAGTCTCCGTCTGAATTCCATTTGAAACAATACACACACAGTATAACTCAAAATTCTTTTTTCTCAAACCTCTGTAAGTCAAATTTTCTGAGGTCTTTTGGCTATTATTTTCTTTACATGTGAAAGAGGAAAGCAGTAAAAAAAAGTAATGCAATGTGTCTTGAAAGAAAATGAATGACTAATTGAGCAAATGAACCCCTGCCTCCAAGTTCTGCATGCTATCAACTCATGCAAGGGGCAATTTGAGGCCCAGAATATCCATATTTACAATTTCCTGAAATTCTTTTACGTTTCCTTGCAACAAAAATGCTAACTAAAATGCCCTAACTAAAAACCTGCCAAAATCTAAACCTCCTTAAGCCTTGGGCAGCGCTGCCAGGATTTATTCTCACAATTTTGTGCCAGCACTGGTTAAAGAAAGAAATAAGAATTACCTAGAATGATCCCAAGAGCCAAAGTTGTGGAAAATCTCAAATTTTTTTCATTCATGTAGAGCAATTTTTGTGCAAAAAAATTATATCCCAGTGGAATTTTTTCTGCATTCCAGCCATAGAATTTGCATGAGGAATTTTGAAGACAATGGTTTTTGCTCTCTGGGATTTTCCCCAACTTTGGCTACTCAGCCAAAGCTGCATTTTGGCGGTCCTTTGGTCAAACCAAAACTCACAAGCATGCAAAAATTTCCTGGCACGGTCGTGTGCAATATGGAAATTTATCTGGTGATGCCTAAGGGTTAAGTTGAATTTGTTTGCTGGTCCATTGATATTATAATTATCAGAGAGGTTTGACTTTATCTGTGGATTTTGTGAGCAGCAGCAGCAGAAGAAAATTCCAAGAGCAAGCTGCAGACAAGGTCTAATGAAAACCCCCAGATCCAGATCTTGCGGATTTTTGCTTCAGTGACGTTGAATGCGGTCGCTGAACTTGAATGTTGAATATGTGAGGAAAACGTGACTGAAATTTGAAATTAAATATTCAGGGAGTCTTGCAAAAATTCTTTTCTATATTTACCAAATTTATTCTTTTGACTTTCAGGGAATCTGATAGGCTTTTAACACTTGAGCGTCTTGAAGTAGCGCTCCGTAACTGTATTGGGAAATTATTGGCGGGCAGAATATCATGAATATGCTGGGTGAAGCTTCGTTTGGTACAATATGACGACGGGGCTGAGCTCGGTCATCGCGTTCCTCTGCGTAAAACCCCCTTTCCGCGGTCGTCATTCGCATGCAAAATGACATTAGGCCTAGGAAAAAGTGGACAAACTTCGTTGCAAAGTGCTTGGTGTGGAATGAAAAGGCCTCATCTTTTTTTTTGTCGCTCAAGCTTTAATTACCAACGATCTCACGCTTGTTCTACGCGGCCACGTCGCCGAATTTTAACGACACCCGCGTGGTAATTGCCACGCCGGCGAGTACTGCGGAGCTGGTCGCTAAAAAAGAACCCTTGGCGTGGTACTGTTTCATTTTAGGGCCGAAGGGTTATAATCCCGGCGGTTTCACGCCTTTATTACCGAACTCACCACCGATCGATCGATCAATGATGTATATATTTTTTTCGCTGACATCAGAAGAACTCAAAGAAAAAGAGCGATTGATCGCTTAAAACGAAAGTAGCATCTGTTAATGTCACAGTTATTTCAAATGCAGATGAATGACCTCTGTAATCCAAACTGCAATAATTGATTAACTTGCTGGTCGTGTCACATAATGTTTAATCGAGTCGAGGAAAAGGAAAGAACGAGGAGAAAAGTTCAAGAATTAACCAACATAGAAGAATTTATATTTCTGCGCAAATTGGACTGCTTAGCCGGGATAATTAGCCAATGAGTGGATATTAAAGAGGCTTAAGTTAAGATATGTGGCGAACTTGAAAAATATCACTATATACACCTATTGCTGACTTATCATATTTTTGTCGTGATTAATCATGCCTGATCGAAGACAAGATAGTCAAAATTCCACTGAGGTTCGTTCACGTATATAGGCTGAACTCATAATTTTAGCTAGTCAAGCAGATCCCACAAGGTTCGTATTTGCAACTAATTTCAGAAACCCAGGGTGGTAATAATCAGAACCTTTCTTACGCGTGAATTTGATGAAATTTGCCTGCAATTTCGAGCCAAAAATCAATCTTTCGGCTCCAGTCACTCAAATGATCAAATTTTTCAATTCAGACCTGTTTATTTCAGACATCGTTATTTCATTCAAGACTGCTGGAAAATTGATTTTATCGCCGATGAGATAAAAAGGACGCAGTAAAATGATGTCGGGTTGTCGTAGCATGATAATACAGTAGTTTTTTTCTTCTTCTAGTTTCGATCATCCGAAAAAGTTGAGAACCCCGAATAATTGAGGTTCGACTATACCGTACAGTATTGTATAAAAAACAGATATCCTGAGTAAACATTAAAAAAAGTATCCTGTGAATGATGAATACGCAGATTTTAGAGCAAAACTTTTAGATTTGGTCCGTGATTCGATCCTTTTTTCATGCGAACTTCAGTAAAAAAAAATTTTTTAGTACACACTGAATCGAGATCGAAATTTTCTTATTTGTAATCAGCAATGGAAAAAAACCTGAGGCATAAAGCGGGTGCGTGGACAGTGTAACGAAGCAGTGTCAAAAATAAATTCCACGATGTTTCGCGCACGGATCCTTAGCCTCGCAACCTTGCATTATTTATGGACGAACCCGAGCCACGCTCTCAATTACCCGACTTTAACCCTTCGTAATGACCCGGGTTGGACAGAAATTGCGGTGGAGGCGAAGACTGGGCAAAAAAAAATCCGCTTCGATTTCTTTTGCACGCGCTAATTGCTCCCGCGGGCAAAAAAAATAAAGTAAAAAATACGAACAGGGGCAGAAAGTGATCAACGTTTTCGATGCTCGCTTCTCCCCTTGCCACCTGGTTCGAGGGCAGTAATTGATCAGTCTTTTCTTCATTCCGTTAGATAATTTTCATGGCGAAAAGTGGTAGGAACCAATTCTCTGGTGCCCCCTTCTCTTCGAATTTCCTCTATGCAAAATACCGACAGCAAAAACGGCCTGCGAAAATGGACAGCGGTTTCCTCGACAAATGTGAGTAATTTCTCGCCTCGAAAAGCGATTCGCCGTCGAGACTTTCTCATAAGTCGCTAATGAAACGCCTGAATAAATGAGACAAAAATGTACGCGCCGAAAAAAAGCCAGACTTTTTCAATCGATCGATGAAAGGCTTTGAAAAACCAGATCCGAAATACGGGGTTTTTGCAGTCGTATGAAATCACCGAATTTTTCTGCAAAGTGGAAGTCTTGCATATATTATAAAGCCTGAAAAACGCTGCAAAATCCTGAAAAATAAACACATTTTGAAAGCTTTATTTAACTCGAGCAGGCTTACCGACAAACGTGTTCGAAAATATAATGAAACCGACACAAATTTGCTTCAAATAAAAAGAAGATGTTCGATAAACCCTTGGGAAAATCCGACTTAATTTTGTTTTAAATACTGGACACTACTCTTGTGAATTGGCTCTAAACAAACATGTCGCTTCTTAATAACACTCGACGGGATCCTACACTTGATTGCGACAATTGGCAAGTAAAATGCATCAGTACTTCATAGCTACCTGTACCGAACATTTTCGAAAAAGATCTAAAATGCGGTTAAGCAAATTTCAACTTATATTTGTTTAGTTCAGGAGCGCGCACAAGAAATACATATTTCTAGTTTATATTAAAAGGGATTCAGGAGATCAAGCTGATAATTAAAACAGGCTTATAATTTATGGATTTCTATATTGCACATCCGCGTAAGATAAAAGATTTTGGGAGAAAACAAGAGCAGGTCAGTCATAAAATCGACGGCATGTTTTATTTGAGGAAGTAAAGAACAATATTCGCTTGTAAAACATGTAATAAAAAAAAAACTCTGTGTCAAATACACAAGATTTAATGTGTCTGCATCGAAAAAGTATAGAAAAACTTGCAATAAGAGTAATAAAAATGTTTGAGAATCTGTCAATTTTCAATTGGATCAGAGTTGAGTGGTTTAGTAAAAAAAAAAAAAAAGAGATATTGTAGGTGGGTTATATAGCCAAAGCAATAGAGGCAAGGCTATTTATTCAGCAGATTTCATTGAGATTTATTGTCAAGGAAACGAGGACTCGATAGGATACTTCACCGGGTTTTATTCTGACAAAAGCGATTAAAAATCCATGAAAAAGAAACATAAAAATAGAAAACGTAAATTATTTAGGCAAAAAGAGTACAGTACGTGGTGCACAAGGGAACCATTATTTTCTCTGCTGCCTCATACTCTCAACAGTAAAACTGACCTGAACAATCGAGATTTGTGGTTCTGATGCTTGCTATTTTGCACTTCCTCTTTAGAGACTAGGTTCTTGCGGACTTGAGGCATTGATTTTCGATTTCAATCTTCTCTAGGACCCCTGCTGGTGTTTTCGGTCATTTCAGCTGCCCGATCGCAAAAATGAGGGTCATGAAGAAATATTTTGCCAAAGAATGCCTCACTCCATAAATCGACTCGCGCGTTCTTGCGTATGTAGAGCATTTAAATTTACTGACTTTTTCTTATTTGTCGAAATTGTTTGGCCAGTGATGATTGATACATTTTCATCAACTGATCAGCGCGTTTTTTTGTGGCGCAAATCACGACTCGTCTCCATTAGGCTTTCAAGCATGAGGAATACTGTATAACGCCTTCGTTGATTCACAGGAATATTCGGATTATTAGGGCTCAAATCTCTCCCCTTGGGCGATTTCTCCTATACATCTCGATTTGCACGTCAGAATTACTCAAAGAAACTTGAATTAAGCCTCTGTTCTTTTGCTCGAGGTTCTTATTGTCAGCTGCAGTTTTTATTGTCAATTATTGCAGGATTCAACGTTCACATTCAGAGTCACTAAAATTTCCAAAGTTAAAATTTGCTCCTAATAATTTAACGATTCATAGGTCTGGGGCAATGTTAAGAATAATTATTCATAATAATTTAATTATTTTTTATCGGATAACTTCTGGACAACGTATATAAACCTTTTCAGTGTAACATAAAAACTGCTTTCTTTGCAGTGAAAGAGAATGTGCTTTCAGTTCACAGTCAGTCTTTACTCCGTTTCATCCTGATTGCGATGATGGGAAATCGGTTTCAAATATCACGCATTTTGAAAGCATGTCCAATCTTCATCCATCGATGTAAGATTGCAAGAAGAAACACGTAAACTGGTCTTCGTATTTGCAAAAGGAATATACTGTTTCAGGTTAAAAGGTGTGCATGGGTTACCCGTGGTCAAGTTTCTATAACGAATGCTGACAATGTTAATGGGAATTCTTCGACGGTTTGTCAGCGTCCGCGTGTGCAATAAAACAACCTCGCTTATCCGTCCAATTCGCAGCCAGTATATTCCACCAATCCTCTTGAAAGGTTCAATTATCTCGTCAGGGATGATAAATTGCTTGAAAGCCTGCGGAGATATTTTTTTTTTTTCATTTTTGTTGTGCACCCTCCGCTTATGGTACGGTTTGATGCAGATCTGCTCACCAGGCTCAAGTAAAAGCTGCTTCTCTTCCACTTCCTTTGGCGTTAAAGTGACCGGAAGCCGTCATCCCTCCTTCGGAACGTCGCATTTCCCATCTGACCTTTCCGGGCCAGATTGCAACCCATCACCTGGCTCCAGGCCCGGGCGTCAACGGTCGTAATGCGACGTAAAAGCTTTTCGGACAGAGCGCGAAATTAGCCACCACCTGCGCGTCTGTCGAACCCGTCGCCCAGACAATCCCCGCCGTCATTCTCGCAACTAGTTCGAACCCGGATGGGTTCTCGGGAATCGAATCAACTCGGAATAGCCTCGGGGTCTCTAAATGAAGGGGATGAAAAACCGTTTTCGCGTACCTCGTCCGAGATATCTTCTCTATATATGTCACAGATAGAGAGAAAAAATCCATTCGTCCATGCCTTGAGAACAAACTGTCGAAACGTTGTTCGTTTTGGCAAAAAAAGAAAGAATCAACACTTACGGTGAAAATTGGGTGGAATTGATCAAGTGGACTTCGGAAATTCTTCGTTCACGTTATTAGCCACGGCCCTGGTACCGCACATAAAATATTTTTCAAATCTTGGTTGTGGGCAAAAACGCTCTACGCAGATACACTGACAAAAAGTTTCAAAAATACGTGCGCTCTTATTGATTGATCTGAATATACATTGGAACCACATACATACTGCAAAGTTGTTTCAGGAAAAAATATGGTTGTTGATGCATTTACAAGACAAACTGGAAAATATTGCTTTGTGAACAATCAGCTGGCTCTGGGAAATTAGCTACCCGACATGGTGCGCAAATTTCTGCGTAAAATATTTGAAAATATTTTTGATTTCATTCAATAATTTAAGGAAAACTAATGGAATAAGAAAAAGCAACAATGAAATCATTTTCCAACTCGTATTCGCCGTGATGTATATCTAAATAATGATGGAGGAAGATAAGTTCACGTAACTCGTACGTCTGAGTTATGCAAACATTTTTTTGTGCCGATCTGATTAAGTACTGTATTATTATTCGCAAAGCAAGCCTGAGAACATCTGGTAAAAATTACGACCGGAAAGATATTGATTGGCATTGATCAAGCGGACTCCGAAGATCAATTCTTTTTAGCTCATGTATTTCTCTGAATTTCAGCGGAAAGCGTTTTATATATTGTACTATAAATGTATGCCTCGAAGCTGAAAAAAAAACACCGAACAAGTGTTTTCTAAAATATCCATGCTTTTTAATTAGCCTGAAGAAAATAAATGAAGCATTAAATTATAATAATTATTCTTTCAGGACAGGAATGCTGTTTTCTTCATCCACTGGATCATTCTCCCTCTCTATCGAATAAATGGGAGAGAAAATCTTCAAAGTTTTTGAATAAATTCTGTGAAATGAATGTGTGAACAATGTAAAAAATATTGTTCGGTTAAGAATTACAGTTGATTCATTTGAAGAGACGAAAAACTAATGATTTTTGTTATTGTACTCAAATTTCAGCTTCTTCGCCCTTTTAGCTGTTCAAACGTTCTCTCTTTATGTCAATCTAAGAAAAACAATGGAAATAAGAAGAAACTTTGAATTAAATTTCGTAAGGCTATGGCAAATCCAAGTAAAGATAATGAACACTTTTAGATTCTTATAGATTCTCATAAGATACATTTTTGGCCTTATATGATTTTTCTTCAAAGATTCTCTCTAAATTGTTCATTGAACTAAAACTCATACAGAAACAAGCTGAAGACCTCGTGCTTTAAATAAACTTTTACTGCTGCTTTTTCTTCAATATTGGGGATAGGTGGATGTATACAGCAAATGTGTAGGATGTCCAGTTTTACTTTATTTTGTGGAGTGTGTTCTCTTCTGTTTTTGTCATTGGTTTGTGCTTTGTTTCATGATATGAAGTGATTGAATGTCCTGGGGGGAGTTGAGTTGGGTGGGGAGGGGGTTTGGATGCGGGAGTTTTGGTTGTGCCTTGTGAACGCTGAAAAGCGGCAAATAAAGTTTTCTGTTCATTCATTCATAGATTCTCATAAAATGTTTCTGGTTTAACCTCTGCATTCATGAAACAGAGAGGAGTGGGTTGCTCAGAAAAAACAAATCATCATTTGAAATGTTGAATACTGTAATAACATTCAAATTGTGCTTCCACCAAGCAAAAAAGTTGAATAACAAAATGGGATAATGTTCTCGAGAAAATTGAATAATGAATTAATTTGAAGATGAATAAATCCTATCATTTTTCAAGTTACTGGTTTTTCTCAGTAGGGTTTTCGAAACGCGGATATATGATGAAAACCTTAATTTTCGGAGAAAGTTTAACTGAAATTAAAATTGCCGTTTCATTTATCCATTTGTGACTCCAGTATTGCGCAGTGCCCTCGAAAATTCGAGTATGATGGCGTGATATTCATTCGCCGAGTGAATCTCGCTAGGCTCACTTGATGATTCAAACAAAGGGAAGACAAAAATATTGACTGACAACAAAAGGAACCCTATGACTCCGGGGGAAAAAAAAAGGAAGTCAGATATTGTTTAACTTCTGGGATGAGTTCAAGGCTATGATCCTTGAAGAGCGCATTCATGTTTTCTCTAGTCATCGCGATATATATAGACTTTATAGAGAGGCTTCGTATACCAAAGTCGGTGGGCTGTGTGTTGGTCAACGCGGCTGCGCTCCGTTATCGCGTTGTTAGACAAAGAAACCTTCCTTTCCCACTGTATTACTTCTCACCGATTAAGTACATCCGACCCCGCAAAACCTCCCCCTTTTCTTCTTCTTTCCCAGCTTTTTGACAAACATCGCGTAACAAGCGATAGGGTTCGATAAGGGTCGCAGGAAGAGCAATCAAACCCCGGTTTTATCTCAGAAAAAACCCTGCTCCCCCGGATGCGAGGAAAAACCGAGCTTTTTTTCCCCCCCGTCGTTCTCTTTTTCTTTCGTTTCGTTTGGCACCGGAAGAAGGCATTCTATCGACTGTGCCAGTCAACAAGGCCCGTCTCGCAGGTATCAGGCAAACAATTTGGAAATCTCCACCTCCCTGGAAGTACTGTTCTTGCGCAAACAAGGGTGCGATTCTTTCAGTGCACGTCGATGGGATAGATGTTGAGGGGAAAAACGTGTGTCTGCAAATAGACAATTGCACGTGTGCTTCCCCACGGTGCAATCGGAAAGTTTCGTCGTTCTTGGGTCACACCCAAAAGCGAAGATGAAGAAAATAACCCAGCGGGGGAACAATAATAGATTTCGTTGTCAGTGCGATCGATAAAAAAAATCCATACCTTATGCTTAGATGACAAGATGCTGTCCTCGACCAGCAGATGATTGGATACCAAATCGCATCGAACAATAATTTTAGTTCTGCAGTGAAAACGCTCAATTGAGAAACCGAAAGCAAAACCCTAACTTGTTAGTTTGCTTCATTGACAAATTCAATCCCGCGTAAGTATTTCCAGGGAATTCTTTTATTACGGATATTAATTGTCGTGTATCAGATTATTGCTTCTTTAATTATTCTGTAACGTTAGTTTGAGAAAAACATGGTATTTCAACTGCTCCGTTTACAAGTTTAAAAAATCGCAAACATTTAAGAACATAATCTGTAGAATATAAAATCAACGTTCATGCACGCTCAGGAAAAGTTGAAACAGTTTTGTCAGTGCGTTTTGTATACATTTGAAGTCGATGAGAACATCTCTTATTCCAATAAAATACTTTGCTTTTGAACTACTGCATGCTTTTCACCAACCAATTTGATTTTCACCTTGGCACTATTCACAAAAGTTTTTAAAATACAGTACAGTACTTTACAACAAACATTCCCGCTTATAAGCTTCTCGTATTTAATGTCTCAATAAATATGGAAATTCTCAGAGTCATTACCGAATCTCTTTTTTTATGGCTAAGAACAGCTGAAGATTTTTTGAACAATAAACTTTCGTGCATTATGCAATACTTTTGAATCAAACAAATAAAATCGTAGTGCATGTAGTTGTTTTTGAATATAATTCGTAAAAACTGAGAGGATCACGAAAAGTGGAAGAGCCATCATTCTCTTTCAACTATCGTGTCGGGTAACAATTAAAGCTTATCTCAGGAATAAATATAAAAAGTATTTATGCACCCCGCTGAATTAAAGGCTCAAAGCTTTCCCACAAAACCAATTCCTCCCATTTCCCTAGCACATCGACGGGATTAAAAAAAAAAAGTTCGGCGTTTTCAAATTATCCGCAGGCATAGAATCGATTCCCAAATCATACACACATCCGACGACGAAAAGAAGAGGTTTTTTCCTCATCCTTCCGTCGGAACTGATCAGACCGAAACGTCTGTTGCCCACCTGATCAAATCCTCACCGGAGAAAACTCGTGAGATATCGCTGGAAACTAGTCGGTTCCCTCAGGTATCCGCGTATTAGAAAAAATAATAAAATAAAATAAAAGAAGGAGGAGAAAAATAAAACGAAAATAGGGAAGACTATTTTCGCCATAAGCAAACATTTGATCGTCTCCAAGTCCCTCATTCCCATCAGGTATGGGATCGAAAGAAATTAGGCTCCTCGGCGGGCGTATATAGCAGAGAAGAACCCGTTATCAGTCATTCGTTTCGCCGTATTTATACGAGAAAAAAAGGGGGCGCAGGAAGGACCCACTCAACGGATATTTAAAATCGCATAAAACAACTCGATTGCTCCGGACCGCACATGCAAGCCTCCTATCAAGCCGTAATCTGATGCATAACACACTTCCCGGGTGTGCTTAAATGAAGTAAATTACGCTCCTCGGACATGAACTGTTCTACCGGGAGCGTTCGGAAATTTTAGCTTCGTCCACGCAAATTAGAAACTAGATTGCACTTCGAAAACGAAGGTAAAGAAAAAAATTCGAATAATTATCCCTTCGGGTCTGATACAGTATAGTTGTGAGTTTTAAAAACGCTGTGTTGGAGCAACAGGAGCGAGAACAAGAATTGTTGTTTTCGAGTCGGCCGTGTGCTGGGAAGGTGCTGGAGGCAAATTTAAAAGTAAATGAAAACTTTAATGCAGTGAAAACTACAGAGAAATGACTGAAATTCTTTGTCAGGCTCAAGAAAAAATTCCTGCTCTAAAATACTGTATGTAGAAGAATTAAAATTCTGCAAAAAAAAAAAAAAACATGCATATGCAAGACTGCACCCCGCGTATGCTTTACTTTCGGGATTTTTAAGAAATTTTAGAAACTTACAAATAGGATCGCGCCTCGAGAACCAAAAATAAACATTCAAAATAATTATCTAATCACATTGGCTTCGGTTGCGCGTTTTAAAAATGCTGTGTTGATGCATAATAAAAAAAAAGCTTGATCTCAGAGTCTTTTCATTTTAGTCAGGAAATGAACGGGTAGAAATACCGAATAAAATTGGATAAAAGTTACTTGAAAGGTAATCGTATGCACATAAAATTCTTTAATAGAGCTTGTGGAGACAAATATTTATCTAAAAGTTCCTTCACTGAAAATTTCCGTAAAAATTTTCGAATTTCACGAATGAAATTCTCTATTATGAAACTATCTATCGAGGAAACATTGGTGGGATATCGCATAAATTGCGCAAAGCTACGAATTTCAACATATTTTAAATGAAATCAAGAGCGAAAAACTTCAAAGGTCAAACATTTCAGTTACCCAGCATTCATTGAATGACTCATGTTCATCAATTCAATTTCTTCAAGAGATTCATCCGTTTTCATTATCAGTCATGGAACTGCACTAGTAATGGATGGAGGATTATATCAGCTTCACTGACAGCGCAAGTTATAATTTTCAATTTTCCGTGCGATTTTCGATTTTTGTTCGAATATTTCAGTCCATGATTGTGAACGTGTGAGTTGAACTAAAATGTCAATGAACTTGGGAAAAATCGTCGATAGCTCAGGGCTATACAGGCAAATAAACATCAAAATATGAACAGGCTTGGCTTTAGTCCTGTTTCTGATCTCACAGGTTCGAAGAGTGCTGACCCAAAAACGTTTGGCACCCAGTAATTTAAAACAAGGCACTTAACTAAAAAGTCTTTTCAACTATATCCCTCACAACTAGTCCTTTAATTTAAAAGTGCAGTACTCATTAAAAATACCTTGAAATCTGAATTCGAACTGTTTAAAATGTTCCTCATAACGCAAGAATTTTTTAAAAATTACACGATTTTTTCAATTTTCCGCGTTTCAAGAATGATCGAAGCTTCAATAATCTGTTTTCTTTTCATTTCCAATGCCGAAAATTCGAGTGTCGGTGTATTCATCGCAACAATAAGATCTCAGTTCATACTTCGGAAAGGTAAAAAAAAAAATTATTGCGGGGATGGAAAAGAAAAGAGGGTGACGTTGATGTCGCTTATCTGACATCAGGTGCACAGGAAGCGTTTCCGCGTCGGAACGCGTAGCGTTTTGTTGAGTGACGTAAATCAACATGCGACAGGAAGAGTGCATCCATGTCGGCAAGGCGGCCATTTCTCTTTCTTTTTCATTTTCTCGCAATTTACGTTCGTATTTCATATTTACCACTGTAATGCTGTACCCTTCTTTTTAGTTGACACGGAAGAAATCCCTCTGGAGCGGAATAATTGCGATTCGTTCCTTTTTCTGTCCCGTATAGCAGAAGCAAGACCACCCTCGACTTTCCCTGATTATTTCCATCTATGACCATAACTGTGTCTCATTTATCATGCAAGACATCGGAAAAAAATGCGAGCTTTGATCTTGATCCGTGATATTTCATGGAGTGCATTTTGATGACTATCCTTCTATTATCGGCATTCCGAGCTTTTCGTGGAACGTTCTGAATGCGTTTCGGCCGACTTACACCATGAAAATTCGCCACGGAAAGATAAAAGGCTTCTTTGGGATTAATTAGTAATATTTTTCAATATTACGCTTCGAAAAATGTCCCCCTAATACAGGTACTCATATTTCAGCAAGAGAAGTTGTTATTGATCGAAGCAACAATCAATTGATGAAAAATTCAAGTTGCCATAAATTCAAGGAAATTCAACCGCTTACAGCAAAAAGTAATTGGCAGGCAGCTTTGCAAATACAAAATACTCAAGGAAAGACCTTTATCATCGTTGATGATCTTTTATCGCGTGACTTGAAAGATTTCTATCATTTCCAAAGACAGCATAGAATTTTTAGTATCGGATGCAACTGTGCGAAGCACTTGAGATTCTACAGATATATGCAGAAAAAGCAGCTTAATGCTCAGAGTTTTGGATTAAACCGTTTATTTTCTTCTGAAAAGGGACAAAAATAAGTTATGTGCTATATCGTTACAAAATCAATAAAAACCTTTCCCAACAGCAATCGTCAACTTCCATCGTCCCAAAGCACGACAGTTTTGTTGACAATCACACGATCGGATTCTGAAAATGTTCCGAGCATTTAGAATTTCCAAACTTATGCAAATATTTCTGTGTTCACAGCCGAAGATTCCAGTTCGGAATCGATTTTTTCAAGTGGCTTCGGAGAAGAATTTGAACAGTACTTCTTGAACATTTTTTTAAAGACTGAA